>PVJL010003949.1:0-135152 GCA_004026885.1 Lyroderma lyra
GGGCCAAATCCATGGTGACAGAAAGAGAACCCACTGGGTGGCGAGCACACAATGCAGCGCACAGACGATGCGCTGGAGAACTGTGCACCTGGGAGCTACGTAATATTAGTAACCAATATTACCCCACTAAATTTAATAAAAAAATAGGCACTGCCAGTCTTTGCCACCGTGATTCCTCGAACCCACTGTATGTAAATGACGTAACTTCAAACTCTGCAAGGCTTGACTTGCCCCACTTCTCAAAGGAGGAAACTGAGACCCAGGATTCTGAGTAAATCGGCTAAGAATTTTATCTTCGGTCGCTTCAAAGCAGATGTTCCATGCTATTCGGTGCAAATGCTCTTAAAAGGCAAGACACGAGAGTAGCTGTAGTGCTAAGGATACATTACTATGTGCTACAAGAAACGCACAGAGGGCTTGGGAATGAAGAAGTGTCGAGAGATCTAGTCCCTGGAGGGACAACCAGGAACTTCTCACCATTTTCTAATTGATTTTCCTCCTCAGAACAGTTGCACTGCTCACACACGAAGCACTTCTAGACATTATGGTCTTGCTGTAAAATCAATTATAAAATCTCTCTTTTTTTTTTTTTTTTTGGCAGAATGTTTCCTGTTCTTTAAAGAAGACATTTTTATTGTTCACAAGTGACTGACAGAGGCTCTCCTTCCTCTTGCCTCCGCCGTACCCGAGGTTGATGTCTAGAACTACGGATCAAACACCCACGACATATTTCTCAGCTAATTGTCACCGCATCACAAAATCGCATTGCTTCTTGCAAGGCTATCTGAGTTTCACTAAATCAGAAAATCCTCTGCATAATTAATAATCCTGGGTTGAGTGGCTTGTCATCGAGTAATTTCGTGTCCTCATGGTACAGAAAGGCCACGTGCCACTGTTCCTCAGGAGAGAACTGCTGCCGGGCGAGTGCGTGTCCCCCTGCTAGCGCTGGGCCATGCGTGTGCTTCCCTACAGGAAGTGAGGCACAACGGTTTTACATTACAGCGCGCTTAACAGGCCTAAACTTACCCCCAAATAGTAAACTGCTTACTGTTTTGGAGATTTATTAACTCTTTTATGACAATAACTTAGGATGGAAAAGATCTCCTCAGAGGCATGTACACTGGCCCTAGAAGAGTCCCTCTGGACACCTTTGCACAGTGCCTTTGCTGTTCGGTTCGGGAAGTCCCTCCTGACGCATCTCTCACAGACGTGTCTGCTGACTTGGCCAAACCGCTCTCACCAAGACGGCCTTCAGGTGCCTCACACGGCCTGGCCACCAACCCCAAGCTACTCGTCACGGCCTTGCCAAACTCCGATCGGTGGCTTGCCTTGATGGAAAGGCCTTAGGAACCGTGACACTGTTGTTCTAGAGCCCCTAATTCTGTGCCTCATTATTTTCTACCTCCATCATTTCCTTCTACACACAGCTGCCATATTCACCTATTGGCGACACTTTACTGATCATAACAACAATTGCAAAAAATCCTCATTACCAACACAATAAAGTTCATGCAACTAACCCTGGAAATCAAGTTAACCCAGGATCTGAGTTCAACCATTCTTCTACAGCACTCTACTTTGAACCCCATCTATCAAGAGACAATGAACTAACTACTCCCTTTCCTGTGGTGTCTTAACTGTCTATTCGTGGACAGGATAATTCAATAGGGGTTTGATGCCTATCCACTTAAATTTAGACTCTCTACAAATCTTCCCGGCCCCTTAAATATACAAGGCAGATAATCAATGCGTGCCCTATCGTTAAGTACATCTACAGACAAACACGCAACATCATCAGGATTACATTACAAACAAGCATTCCAAGGATTAAGAAAACAAGGAGATGGGATTTCTCGGAGCAGAAATCCATACGTAAGGGAATAGAGTAGAACTGGAAAACTGAAAATAAATGAAGGACCTGGAAATCCTTTCGGGATAAATTTGAATAATTTCATGTAATTAATCATATGAAACTAATAAATATTCCCTTACGCACACGGTGAACTGGAAGCTAAACATCCATTAAATGCAGCTGTATCGTACCTGTAACTCCTGTCACAGCAAAGTCACAAAGAGGTGAGGGCGGAGTGGGAGACGAGAGGCAGCAGGATTTACCCCATCTGTCCCCGCTACTTTCCACGTGCGGACCACACAGCGTGTCGGGGTGCACAACTGAGCGGGGCAAACCAACATAAGAGCAAACGCAGACGGAACGAGGGTCCGAGTCGAGACGTGGAATCGGCTGGGCACACTGGCTCTTCCTTAAGTCCTGAGGCAACTCGGGGTCTCTAACTAGCTTCTCTCGCTGGCGTTTCCAGAGAATTCCCTATTCTTTTGAACCCTACACTTCCCCGCAACCCACAGATGCAGGGTCAGGACGCGCTGACCTTCGTTGCCGAGGTCACTTAGGAGCCTCCTGAATTCCTGAGCCGCCCCGCCCTGCAGTGCCTCACGCTGCGGCTCTCTGGAAGGTTCCCTTGTCGCAAACCCATACGAGGCTTCCAGGATCAGCCCCCTGCACCCCCTGTTGTATACCTTCCACTTCGCTCTCAAGGAAAAACAGGTTTGTTCACTCCGTTCGCAAAACCCACGGGCGGGGAAGTGCGGCTGGGACGTGCCTCTTGCTCAGGGGACACCTGACCCTCAGCCCGGGTGCTGGTGACGGGACAGCGTTGAACACAGGGTGGCCAGTAAGCACTTTGCATGTCGCCTGTATTGTCCCGAAGCAGGTTAACCCAAGTCCATGGAATTGAAGACCTGAGTGGCAAGTGTGAAGATTTCAAAAATGCCACCGAAGTCACACAGTTAGGGGAGAGAGAGAGGCCCCCCCAATTTGACTCCAATGTCCGCTCTGAGAGCGCGTACCAAAGCCCCCCCTCCGCACCGGGCTCAGAGGAGCCCCGGCACCCGCCCCGGGTTCGCACGGAGCGCAGCACCCGCAAGTGCCCGTCGGGCGGCCGTTCTGCCAGGCACACGCCGGCGCCCGGTGCTGCGGCCCCGCGCGCTTCAGACCTCGTGGGCGCCTCCGCGGGCCCGTCCAGTCCCTGCCCAAGTGCAGGGAGGGCACGCCCGCCCCCTCTGCACCCGCATCGCGGGGCGGGTTCTTCATCCCCGAAGTGCACTCAGTGCGTGGGGCGCTCAGCGTCCTGAGCGTTGAATGGTGTCACTCCGAACTCGGACACCACGGCCTGTCGTTCCCGCACTTGGGACGCCCGCGGCCAGCTGCCCACCGTCCTCTCGCTTTCGCCGTTCCCGTCCCGGTAGCTGAGGGGTCCCTGGTGGGCGCTCAGACACAGCTGTCGTTCCAGGCCCCTAAGGATCACTGAGAAGAAAAGCGCAGCAAACGACAATTAATTCACGAAGCTCTCCCTTTCACAATGGTAAGTTCATTCCCAAAGAGTCGTTGCTTCGTGCGCGATTGTACGGTGCGATTACGGCCTGAGTAAATTTGGGTACGATGCATGCCTTTTCGTTTTACTGGCTCTTACTAAGTTTTGAATTGTTTCATGCTTTTAAAATGACTTCAAATTGTATTTTAATATTCAAGCCAATTTTTTAAGCTTCATATTTTCATAAAATCCTAAATGGTGTCTTTGTATACTGCGCTTTATCTAGATCCTGTGTTGTGAATGCAAAATTCAGAAAGCTACGGAAAAGAACCCCTACCCGTGGCAAATACACGGCAGTTTGAAGACCAATGGATGGGAGAAAGGAAGAATGACATCACTAGCGTGGCCCTACTGCATCGATCGCCGCTTTCTCTCTCAGGAGCTTCATTTTCAGCCTGTGAGCCGGTTCACTGCCCCGTGTCTAACCAACGATCTCCTCCGCGGCTGGATGGATTTCCGCACCGGTCCGTTGCCGGGGGCGAGCCCGCTGAGGCTCCGCCCACGCCGCGCGCACGGCCTTCACGAAGCGCAGCACGTCGCTGGTGCCTGCTGCAGGTCACACTTCCCCTTCTTTAAATGTAACGGTCATCATCATTTGTTATCACATTTCTTCAGGACCCAAAGTAAACGTTCCGGAATAGTGTGCGGGTCAGTTCGCGTCAGCGCACGCTGTCACGTGGCTTGCTGATTCTGACGGAACTGGGGACCACGGCTCAGGTTCCGAGCACGGAGCTGACCCAGATGCTCCGTTCACGCCCTTCACTTGGGGAGAGCGTCCCCTAATGGCAGCGCTTCCCACTCGGCCGCCCAAGGTACCGCAGATGGATCTCAGGGAGCCTTTCCCGGAAAGGGCCCCGCCCCAGTGTGCGTTCAGCACCCGCCGCCCTAGGCACCCCTAAGAGGTTACGGTGGGCAGTATTGGCAAAGCTACACGGGGAAGTTCCTTAAAACGCTTTCCTGGGAAACTGGCTTACACTTCATGACTAAGATGGTGACTCAAGTGATGTGTCTTTTTTATTCAATCTTATTCTTTTGTCAAATGTTGTTATGCCGGACGATGCACACATACTAGCAACACGAACAGACAGCACGTCTGCACTTACAGAGACGACACTTAACACAGGAGTCGGGCATCGATCAGGTAATTCTACCAAAAACCGTAAGTTGCACTTGTAGTAAGAGCTAAAATAGGAAAGATTCAAAGGAAATCGGGGGACACAAATGGGCGTGGGCGGAATGAGGAAGGCTCTCCAGAGACGTCGGTGTTTGAGCTCCTCACTGAAGGGTGAGGGGGAGTTATCAGTGTGGAAGGTTGGGGGAAGGAGGGGGTGCATTCCGGGGAGCAAACAGCCTCCGCAGAGGTCCTGGGGCATGATGGAGCAGAGACATGAAAATGCTCATCCTGCCTCAGTTTACCTTTACAGTTTACTTTTCAGTGATATACCTTCTCATAGAAACAAAATATATTTGTTCTAAAGTGACATGCCCATCTTTTACAGGGCTGTTTCTTCACAGTTTTTGCCGAATAAGACATGTGGCCAAAAGGATGACTCCCGTTTACCACACTCCTCAGAGTGTGAAACCTGTCCGTCCCCTGTGCCAAAAAATTTTAAAGCAAGAATGCAGCCTACTGCAGACAACTGCCATACTTACGTGCCCCAGTTTTAATGCCTGAGCACTCCTCAGCCCCAGCTCGGTGCCATATTAGCAGTAGACGTCGCATTGAGAGGAGACACGAGCACTGCATTGGGAGCTCGCTGGCGACTATTGGGGTTCTTAAATGAGCAAAATAAGGCAGAAGACTTGATAGATTTTCTTTGACTATTAAATAATAATTATGAATTAAATCATTGGATTTCATGACGGAGAGGGGCCATCATCATATCCTTATGTGCAGGCCAACAATTGCCTTTTGAAGGAGACCAGATACCCTGAGCTGTCTTAGACAATCGAATGACTAAGAGTCATTGTCAAGTATATTTGTTGTTAGCACAAAATATCATGACCTGTAGTAAGGAGAACGCTATTTTTTTTCTGTCGTCTTATCCTCTTGTGACTCTGTGTACAGGACATGAACAGTACGACTATATTGCATTTACACTGAATAGCAGCTCCGCCATCGCTCCTATTATCTGTTGACCACGGCGGGCTGTGAAAGGATGTAAGGCCGTATGACCACTGTCTGGCTGGTGGAATTTTTCAGCAAAGGTATTTTGGGCGATGAATTATTTCACCATTGAGATTGCCCCAGTTTGTGAATAAATATCATCAAGGATTTCTGTCTGCCTAAGACAGTGACCTCTATCTATTATATGAACTCACTGAGAACATTTGACCTTCCTAAATCCTTGACTCAAAATACAATATGGATGCAAGTGAGTTCTGGATTTCAAAGTAAGTTCCTTCCATGACGCCCTCTATTACATTTGTAAAGTCCAGCCAAAGGGAGTGCAAAGCGCTCCGTCTGGAGAACTGAAGCCCCTCCTGTCTGCAGCGGCTCACACGTGCAGGGAGAGGCTAAGGACAGCCTCTGAGAAGGCACCGGTCAGAGACCAAGAGAAAGAGAAAAGCTGTAACGTAACTGAGGCGTGAGATGTGCAGGGGTGGCCAGAAACATGAAGACAGTGACCACCACTGACCAAACTAAGAAACGCAGAGTTCTCCCTGTGCGTGGAGAAATACCAGTTCCATGGCACGGGGCTGTCCCTTGTGCACCGGGGCTCGGACACTCGGAGAAGCAGAACTCGTGAATGAGGCCTGGGCTCAGCAATGACGCGGTGCGCGTCCAACTGGCAGCACAGGTGAGACCATGCCTTCGTGCAAACAGTGGGGACGAGCTGGGGGAAGTTCAAAACTGTGGCATTCTCAGAGAAAAGGACAAGACCAATACGGTTCCTACGGGAAGAGGCTGCGTGAAAGTGGGGTTGGCTGCTGTTTAAATGGGAAGCGTGGCACAGAAAAGAGTTTCTGAATAAAATAATGAGACCAAATGATATTAAGCAAAGTTTTCCAAAATGTGCAATGATGGCACACTAGAAATCAGGAGCACAGAAAGAAAGGATCATTTTGAGCCAAAAAGGTAACAGATCAAAGATGATGATGCACTCAAGTGTCTGCCAGTTCTTTCCCACATTTCCCTTTATAAAAGGAAACCCTTGAAAACACAGCGACTCAAGCCATTGATGCGATTCTCCCATTCGCTGCCGTGTTGCACTTGTGTGCTGTCATACTGCTCAGAACTATGCCACAGCCAAATGGTACTGACAGTCACCTACCACCCAGAAGCATCATTCTTTAATGACACACAATTAAAACTAAATGTTTTCCGACATGAATTTCTCCCTCGTTTTAAAGACAGGGGATTTTATTATTTCATTCTTTTCTGCTCCTGTTTGCAATTTAGTCTGATTGCCTTGAAAACCTTTCCCTTTCTACTTTAAACCTAGAGTACAATTAAACATCTTGTCATTAACACAAAGGCACATAAGGACACGTTTTCCTATTGAAGGCACAGAGAAAAGATACTTATTAAGTTGATTATGCTTGTCTCTTGTAATCAGAACATACCAGAGAACAGGAGCACATGAGACAGTGAGCACATACCCAACACGGTGCTTCAAAAGTGTGAACTGGTTTTCTTAAATTAACTAAACTAGTGAAAGGCATAGCCCACCCAATAAAACAGCATGTGCCAAATTATTTGCACTTGTCCCTAAACATTTAGCGATATGCTTATATCTAATGATTTGTGATGATCAAATTGTGAAGCAAAATGGTAAATCGATATTATCAATTTTAACTCGAGAGGATTGGAAAATCAATTATTTTTTATCACATTAGCACATTACATTACCATTACCCTGTACCTTTAAATTAATCCTTACTAATTTCAACAACCACTGACATACGAGATCTATCACTGTCCAGACTCCTCTATTCCTCATGCTGGGTACCCCACATTTCAAAAGGCTTCGTGACTAATGCAGCTGCAGTAAGTTAGGGGACCTTAATCTTTGCTCCACCCCCTCATTTCAAGATCCTGCAATAAAGTACAAATGACCAAATCTTGCCTTAACAGAATATGGTCTTAGGCTGCCACCTGTGTCTCTATTGGAGACAGCTGGGTAATGGTCCTATTTGCATTAACGAAGTTGATAAAATATTGTAGGTCCCCAAATTACATCACCTGTCCCCAGTTATCTTCTGCTCGTTAACGTGACAACCTTTTGAATCACTAACATAAGTGGTGAGAGAAAAAGCCTCATGTATTGTACTGGCCTTCTCCAGAGTCTATTTCTTTAATCTCACACATTCTATATAGTTTAAACCACGTGTTGAGATAACTCTTGGAATTCAGTGATGAACAAAATAGATAAAATGCCTCCTTCCCTTCTGTCATGGACCTGCTAGTGGGGAGAGAAAAGGGTAGAAATGTCCTGCGTCGCTAAACAAAAGCACGGCCACATGGAAGGTCTGCAGAAGGCAGAACGAAGCCCAGAGCGTGGGTGATGAGCGCGCCCTGTTCGGGGTGAGGACTGAGCTCCTAAAGATGAGCAGAGGCATGCACGGTCAGGCTGGTGGAGACTTCCGGCGGCTGCCCAGCCCCATGTCCGTGATGTCACCATGGACCGAAGTGACCCAGGCTGGAAGTGTCCGATCGGGACAGCAGGAGTGTCCCACACCACGTGTCACAGATTCCCTCTCTGGTTTTCCTTTCCTTTTTCATTTTTCTTTCACCCCAGAGAACCAGTTATTAAATATTTACAAGCAAAGGAAAAAATACAAAGCTACTGATCTAAAAAGGTGCATTTTGAGGAAAAATCACACATAGTAAGCCATTATTTTGAACATGACAAAATGAATGCATAATGTTTATTATTAATGGTGCAATTTTTCTCCGATCCAACTAAACGAGTATTGAATACAGAATGCTTATTTAGAAGGATACCACACTTCTACCTTGACCTCCTCTGCTCGTTATTGTATTATATCTTGGTAAAATGGGGAAACTACGTCCTAGAGTTTGTGACGAAGCATACGCTTACACATAGCTAGGAGGCCCTGCCACACACCAAAGCTCCCATCAGTGGTGGCCGCGGTAATTATTACTTCGATTGCTCAGTGCACCTGACACTGTATCGTGCCAAGCTCGTCGCCGTCCCCCAAATGCAGAACACGGTTCCCTTCTTTTAAATATTGTCCTGGCCTTCTCTGAGGTGCAAAAACCTCTCTATTGTCCACCTGCAAAAGTCCTATTTAGCCACCAGCGAGCCACTCACGTTTGCCACACGCTCTCCGTCTGTCCTGGCAAACAGCTCACCCAGAGGCCCTGCTGCCATCACAGGGGCTGCTGCTCTCACTTAGGTTTCCTGTTTACCTGCGTTAGCCCGGGGTCCGTTAAGTTCTGCAAAGAACTAAGCGTTTCCAGTCATCCTTACAGTCCAATGTGAGAAGTTCTTGGTACGTAGATGATTAATAAATGGTTTGCAAGTCATAAACAATCAGCTGTAAATTAATGTAACGAACGTTCCACCATGAGTTCACAGGGAAAGGACGTGTCTGGGAGTGGGGTGTATTAGCGGGACAGACCTTTGAGGACGCAGCTTTCAAAATCGCTGGTGAGAGTAACTGCAGCACAGATTTCCGAACCCGAGTACTCAGCTTTCCGTTGCTGCACGACAAACTGCCACAAGCTAGTGGCTCAAGGCGTCCGTGTGTCAGCATCTCTCCGGGATGAAAGGGAGCAATGGCGTGGCTGTGACCTCGCCGTTGGCCCATTGGCAGAGCCCAGCCCCTGGCGGCTCCTGGAGCCTGGCTGCCACCGTGTGACGCGCTGTCCTCTCTGCGACAGATGCAGCAGCTGCTTCCCAGCCTGCACCAGCCTCCCCGGGCCTTGAAGCCGCGTTTCAGGAAGGGCACGTCCTTCCTTCACGAGATAAATGTAAGGGCGGACACGGCAGGAAGCACCCCGCCTGATGTCGAAGTCAATGGGGGTGAAAGAGGATGTGTCCACCCACCCACGCCAATCCAGCGGGAGGGCCCTGACTCCCGGAGGCCGTCTGAGCACCTTGCCTCCCCCAGGAGCCCCCCAGTCCCCTAGCGCATGTCCCCCCCAGCCCATCATCTCTATGCAAGGCTGCCAAGAGCCTAATCCATGATCACATTAGCACCAAGCCCAAAACGCACCACCTAAACCCAAATCTATCAGCTCCTCAACTTCACGTCCAACGTTTTACGGAAACCTCATCGCCCCTAAGGCCAGAGCCCCGATAACGTCCAGGGGTGGGTGACAGCCCTGTGCACAGTCCACTCGGTGCCATTGCTGGAGTCCACTCCCCCTCCAAGTGGGAGCCCGGGAAACGCAGAGGGAACTTACTTGCTCCTGAAATGCAGCCGTGGGGCCGCCGCAGGACGGCAGCGGGGACGTGGGGTACTCGGGGGGCACTGTGGGCGGTGCCCGGAGCCGCTGGCTTCGTACCATCTTGGAAAACAGTATTGCCTCTGGAAGAGACAAACAATGTCATTCTTAGGCTAGCGTGTGTTTTCTGTGTCTGTTATTTGTGACAAAAATACAACACACTGAATCCTTCAGAGCTCCAGCGCTTCGACCGTGAGCCTGGTTGTCCCATGAGTTTGATCATCAATACTAAAACCTAAAATGAGTCACTCGACCTCTTTATTTGGTCCCTATCATCCCTTCCCTAACGTCTTCAGCCCAGAAACCCATGGCTGCTCCAAATGGGTGTGGAGGGAATCAAACACTCCGCAACGTTGATCGAACAGGTTGGAGCACACATCTCAGGTTCACCTATTTCCACTTCTTGGTTTCCGTCAGACTGATTTTCCCAATGATCATTTTATTTTTCCTTTCCGTTGGGACCCTTCATAGTTTTAACTTGCTTAGAGTTTTATGACATTTCTTACATTGCCCAGTATAGACAAATACAAAATTCACTCAACACAAATTCGTAACCTTTCCTAAAACATTGTGAAAATTATGCACGGACCATTTTTTAGCTCATCGGCTATCATAATGTTAGTGTGTTTTCTGTGTGGCCCAGAACAATTCTTCTTCCAACGTGGCCCGGGGACGCCAAAAGGTTCAACGCCTTGCTAACCTGTATTTTGTGTCTTACTTCAACCATCAATGTCGTACCCTTCATTTACCACAAAATGTACCCCTAACTTTTCTGAGAAATGAGTAAGTAGCAATCTCCTCCATGTGACACTTAACAATATGTTAAGCAATATAAATAATCATCTGAAGGCTTACAAACCTTTTCTGAAATCATTTTATGCATAAAATTATACTTGACATTAATCATTAAAATATCATTGCCACTTCGCAATTGTGTAAAGAAAATGCATTCACGCTCCCACTTTTATGGAATACTTGTGCATCTAAACACAGAATCACCCATCCCAGACACTCCAATCATGATTTTTGACAGCAACAACAAAAACAGAGTTTTAAAAATCAGATTTACATTGGAATAGAGTAAGGTTGCTCTTCAATTCTGTCAGAGGTCCTACTACTTTTCAGTCTATTCATCACTTTATTTCACTTATACTCATGATGACTTCTTTCACATTGCTTAACACAACTCAACCGAAATGCTATATGTTATAAATTTGAAGTACTCAAAGACATCGACACAGAAGTTCGTTTTATTTTCAGCAACGCACTACACTAGGGATTTTATTCCAGAGCTCTCTTCCAATATTCCTGACAGAACAGGGTGCTTTGAGTATCTAGTGATTGTGGGTCTGCTTATTCGTTCTCCCAATCCTTGGCTTATTTAGGTAACCCCAGCGAACATGGGGTGGGGTGTCCCCCACTCCCCAGCACATTCTTCTGACCTCTGCTTCCTTTCTCTGTTCTTGGATGAAAACAGTTGCTTTAGCAAAAAGTTGTTTTTTCCTTCATGTAAGTACCTCCACTACACTCGTATAACTCAAAATCTATACAGCAGTTGAAAACAATAATCAAGAACAGTTTCCAGGCTGATACATCATTCTTTGAAAACATGTTTGTTTACTCTTTAGGCTGTCTCCTAACAGCTTTTAGGTCATCTCACTTCTCGAAGCATTGTGACTTGCTGTTAGCTTCTTAGAATAAATAGATGGATCACAGCTGTCCATATAGACGTACAAAGGCTGTCCGGAAAATATTCAGCCATAAATGCTCCTATTTTTCATATTTCATGGCTGGATACCTTCCAGATAGCCCTTGTATAGGTGTAGGCAACCATAAACTTCTGAGAATTATTAATGTGTTTTTATTTAAGAGATTAACTTTAGAAGTATTTTTTAAGTGAAAAAAATTATCGCCTAGCTCCTGTCTTACTCCCAAACTAGTATACCAAACAACAGAATTTATTCATATACTTTTCTTTCACTAGTAATTAAAATTATAATTGATGCCTATTTGAAATTCTATTTGTTTCTGAAATTTATAGGTTTTTAGCCATGTGGCTAGAGCTGTGTAGACTAAAGCTATAGGTATTGCATGTGTGTCTGTACCAAGCTTGTCCAACCCTTGGCCTACAGGCCACATACGTATGGCCTTGGACTGGCTCTGAATGCGGTCCAACATCAATTCATAAACTTCCTTAAAACATCATGAGATTTTTTTTGTGACTGTTTTTTTGGCAGCTCATCAGCTATCATTAATGTATTTTATATGTGGCCCAAGACAGTTCTTCTTCTGATGTGGCCAAGGGAAGCCAAAAGGTTGGACAGCCCTGGGCTATATGATATATTAAGTATTTGTTTATTTACACCTACATACCTGCATAAAAATATTACACTTAATTAGGTCATTCCATATGGAAATTTCTATTGACACACTGCTATCGATCAGGCATTTTGCTTAAGCACAGGGATTGTACTAGTGAACAGAAAGCTGTCTGAGGTGAAATAATATTTGTCTGAAGCAAATCTGAAGCCAGGAAAGCTGAGGATTTATTGCGGACACAGTCCTCGTGGGCAAAGGCACATGGGGATGTTCTCTGCGAGGGAGAAGCCTTCGCAGGTGATGGAGGTGGTGGGGCAGGTGGCAGTGGCGGGCAGCACTGAGTGACGATGCATCCATAGGGGACACGAATGTCACTATGAGATCCAAGCTCAGAGCTTCTAATTCCTCATTCTTATTAAGCCGCGGGTTCATGGAAACTCAGTCACCGAAAAGTCTTTATTAAGGAATGTTCTTGCCAGAGATTTAAAAGAACTGCGACATCAGACGGTTTGTCTTACACTGTCACCTGGGAACCAAGCAATGGGAAATGATGACAAATGCTCCAAAAATGTGCTGTTCCCGAGAAGATGCGACTACCTTTCAGCATCAGCAATTGCATGTGATGCATGATAAAGTGTAAATGTTTACTGAAATCAAGAAATGGCGAAACTGTCCTTCGAACTGCCTAAGCTATTGATCTTCACGTTGCGTAAGGTTCTTTGAGATTCTTTGGTCTATTACTCGGAAAGGCGTGTGTAATGTTATTCAAATTCTATTTTTTTTTTTTTTTGCCTTTTTATTCTGGTTTCACCTTTAACAAGAATAAGAGTTAAATGAACAATCTAAGAAACTACCAAGTATCAGCTGGGAAAAAAACCATGTACTTCACTTGAGATAATAATAATAATGAAATGAGGCAAATCTTCACCAAGTCTAAGTGTCATTAAAAAAGTGAACTGGACACGTGAACACAAAATCTGTGAAAATAAGAGTTGCAAGCCCTGGGCCACCGGACAGTCTACTACTCCGCAATCAGAGTAGTGACAAAGGCCCGTGTTGATGCTCAAGCTATGCAAAGGCAGGTCAATACGCATATTTAAGGAAAAGGTGAGCGAACACGCCCCTAAGTTTGAGCCTCAATCATCTGCTTTTCATTCTATTAAATCGAGAAAACTGCAGTCTGATGAGCATCATCATTGATGTGTTCCTTCATTATTGAACCCGAAATGAGTCTGAGCACACGTCAGTTATTTCCAATTCACCACAGACTGAGGACAACTGGAAAAACCTACACGAAATAGGAAAAAGCAAACGCGTCCCGGCACTGAACGGCTGACAAGCGCACGAGAACCGCGGGGCACGGGTGCAGAGGGACCTGACCCGGGAAGCTGAGTCTCGCCTGGGGTCCCCTTCACCCCGAGATTCCGGCGTGGACAGGGCCCCGAAGCGGCAGGCAGAGCCCAGGCCCGGGCAGCCCACGCCCACGCCCGTGCCACGAAGCACAAGTCGCAGACAGCACCGCCCCTGCCGGCCCTCACGCCCCAGCCCTTCCTGCACGCGCCAACTTCTCGGGGTGGCCCTGCCTCCCCCCTTTAAGCTTGGTCTTTAAATTGTCTCTTGGGCCGAATTGCTGATGCCAGCCAAGACCTCCAGGTGGCTGAGCCGGGAGACGTCCCTCCCCCAGGCGCCTGCCTCCCAGGAGCACCACCTCTTGGGCCTGAGTTTCCCCTTTGGAGACTTGGTGGCGGACGCCTTTCCGGCCAGCATGTCACCGGCCGGGGGTGTGACTGTCTTCCTCGGAGCCCATCAGCGCTTGTTTCTTGCTTCCATGGACCCTCTGCCTCCTTATTTTTGTCCCCTGGAGGTGCTGTCTTCTCTCTGCACTACTTTAACTCACGCTGATGGCAGCCTCCCTCCCTGTGCTCCACCACAGCGACAGGAGCACAGGCCGTGGGAAGAAGAGAGGAGTAGTGAGGGTGAATTAGCAGGCTCTGTTCGGGCAGACGCCAGTAGAAGGGAGAAGTTAAGATTGAAAGCTACATCGCTGGGGGGCAGAAAAATAGTCCCACGTCAGAAGTTACCCTAGAAGACTGAGTGGCAGCTTCTTGCCAAACTAAGCATACGCTTACCATATCATAAAACAAACAAGCAAGCAAGCAAGCAAAAAACAAACAAGGTTCCTTGGTATTTTTCCCAGAGGAGTTAAACATTTATGTCCACACGAAAGCTGCACACGGATGTTTATACCCGCATCACTCATGATTGCTGAAACGCCGAGGGAAGCCACTGACACGGTCCTCAGTGTAAAGGTGCGTAACAAAGCGTGGGCCCCCCAGATGGGGGGGGGGTTACTCAGTGCTAAAGAGAAATGAGCTGTCCGGCCCCGAAAAGACACGGAGGAACCATAAGAACCATAATACTAAGTAAAAGAAGCCAATGTGGAAAGGCTACACGCTGTGTGAGTCCCACCACCAAAATTCTGAAAAAGAAAGCCCAGTGGTCTCCGCGAAGCAGGGATGGGGAGGGATGGGGAGGGTAAGGGTGAAGCACGCAGCACACTCCCGCAGCGAGAACACTGCACAATTCTGGAATGCGGGAGGTGCGTCGCTGTACATTTTTCCATCGTGAAAGGTGGACTCTGACATCAACTACGGACTCTGGGTATTGTGACGAGTCATTGTAGGTTCAGCCATCGTAACCAATGTCCCACTCGGGGAAAGGGTGACAATGGGGGAGGCTGGGCACATGTGGGGGCAGGGAATGTATGTCTTTCCCCTCAACTGTGAACCTAAAACTGCTCTGACCAATAAAAGTTTGTGTAAAAAAAATTGAAGGCTTACATGCCAGATTTGCTCCAGTTGCTTGGTCATCACTGACATGTAAAATTCTGTGCCTAGAGTGTCCTCAGGACCCCCAGCTGCCACATGGACAAGGCCTCTCCTTCTGTATCTTGCTCGTCCTTGTAGAATGATACCTTACCATCCAGGTGTGCACCCACAGCCTCATGTTGTATAACAGCGGATAATGCCAGTTAAAAACATCTAAGCCACACCCGAGACAGACCACCTCCTCAAACCCTCAAATAAAGACTTAGCCACCTTCTGCAGGTCAACTGCCCAGCTCTGTAACAAGCGTCCCCCTTCCTATTTCCTCAGCATCTATGTAGACACACAGTAAACTCCATTGACAACTTTTTCATACATTTTTATACCTGCTATGTACTAGATACAGTAAAAGCCAGAACTCACAGCCGAGTTATCTAGACTGTACATTTCACAAGCTTTCTACCACGAAAAGAGGCCAGTCCCTTCAAACCAATACCCATGGGTTCTACGTGTATTTTCTTATACATCTGAAGGAGACTTATCTTTTTGCCCTTTGTGATAAACACGTGCTCCTGACTTTTAGATTATCATTGCATGAAGCTTCAGATCATTAAAAAGAATATCACTTAAGATGGGCTGAAATTATTCTGTAGGCATATCCATGCTAGTATATCATGTAAATACTATGAAACTCATTTTTTGTGAAAAGCGTAATGGAAATGTTTACAATTAGGGGATACACACAAAGGCATGTTTGTTTATGCATCTATTTCTGCAGTATCTTTTCCCATATGCTGAAAAAAGGCAAAATAAAGTTAAGGACAAGAAGTGCTGCTGAAGCAACACAATCTCTTCAAATTGTAATTGAAGTTGAATGGGTTTAACTAAACCCAGTTGTGCGTGATAGTCACTTGTGGTCCCTTAGAAAAGCGTGGGGAACACCTGGTGCTTATTTTAACACGAAGCATCTTGCTTAAAGCGCCTGCTTCCCGCTTTGTATGCTGTTGTTTTTTTAACCTTTGAGCAAGGTGCCCCGTGGCTTAGGCTCTCTAATGCTCAGGAACTCCCCTGCTGTCGCACCTGATGAGCTGTCATTAGCGTTGCTCGGTGTGGAAAATTCCCTCCCACTCCTGGGCGACACGCCCCCCCCCATGACTCACAGAGAGAAGGATCCCAGCAGAGCAAATTACGCTTCTCTCCCAGGTGCCTGGCAACTTGAAAATGCGCATGCGCACACGCACGTAGGCGCGTGCACGCAGGCACGCGCACATGCGCATGCGCGCACGCACACACGCGCGCACGCCCACACGCGCACACGCACGAACGCGCATGTGCACATGCACAAATGCATTGCTGAGACAATGGTATTTTTCATTTTAGAGGAACCAATACCAAATTTCAGTCTTAACTGTGAATCATTCATAACCAGAAATAAGTTTGATCAAGTCAATAGAAGGCCAGAAAGATAATAAAAGCCACATGTTTACCTGATAATTGTCTTTGATGTCAGTATTCTGAGGATGGATAGCCTATAGTTACATAAATACACATGAACATTTATGTATAAATATATAATATATATACATACATAAAACAAATATACATATATGTATTTTTCTCGTATATATATGCAAGGGTTGTCCGAAAAAAATGCAGCCATACATGCCTCTGTTTTTCATATTACACGGCTGTATACTTTCTGGACAGCCCTTGTATAATGACATGACTATTATGCTATATATTTTCAAATAAATTTCTGAATCTAATGAGAAAAATAGTCATATACTTTAGAGCCACTGAACTATTTAACTTGAATACCAGATGTCTTTGCTTGGGGAGATGCTTATAGGCAATTGTCAGAAGTTATTTTGGTGAGTTCCCTGGTGGTGGAGTGGATAGGTTTCAGTGCTCTCAACGCTGTGGCCTGGGTTCAATTCCCAGCCAGGGAACTACCGCCCCCCAAAGAATTTATTTTGGTTTTTTGTTTTGTTTTGTTTTTGCTATAAAGCACAGACTTACTTGTATATGCATGTGTAAGGTCTAAAAGAAAACAAGGGTGTAAGAAACCTTCCCTGTACTGTAGTAGGACCACAAGCACACAGAGTGCCATACTCGGTGTTCATTCCTTCACTCCTTGCACCCAGGCCATCATCACATTCTGTCAGCTCCCCTTGGAACACGTCCAGCCTCAGGTCCCTGCACTCTCCCCTCACTGTCACCACACTGGTGAAGCCACCGTCATCACCACCAGGCCAGTGCATTTCTCTCATAACAGCTCTGTTTCAGTCCACTCTTACCACTCCATTGTTCACAAGGCAGTCATAAGGATTGCTTTTAAGTTGTAAACTTGGTCATATGACCCCCTCTCCTGAGGACCCCCAGGGCTTTCCATTACACCAGATGTGCAATTCTGATGCCATCTCTTGGCTTACAAGCTATTTGGTCACCCATTCCCACCATGGGAGTATATGCAGAGTTGGTATCCTCGGGGAGGGGTGGGGTGGGAGATGGTGCTAGAACCAATTCCTCATGGATACCAAGGGATAACCTAAGTTTTGGGGGAGTCAAAGGCTATATGTGGATTTCTGACTGCACTGGGATCAGCACCCCAAACCCTCATGTTGCACACGTGTCAACTGTACTTAGTACATTAGATGATGAAAAGTCCAAACAGGAAAATGGGGCAGGGGAATCATCAGAGAGTGTTAGAGGGGAAAAGACCGTGTCCTTGGGAGATCCTGAGAAGTGGACCTGGCTAAGCCACACACTGAGATCATAACCAGGTGTTATTTTAAGCAACGAAGCTTGTGGTTATTTGTTATGCGGCGATAACAAACTAATGCACATATTCATATGCAAATTCCTATTGAAAACTTACATTTTCAAACTCTATTTTTCCACTTGAAATATATTTCCATTTTAATTCAGCTATTTTTCCAAATACAGTGTTTTAGCAATAGGAGAGCACTAGAAGCAACAGATTCTCTTAAATACATAGTTTCATGTATGTAAGTGTACTCTTTTTTAATACTCGTATACAAGGGCTGTCTGGAAAAAAATCCAGCCACAAAGGCCTCCATTTTTCATAGTATGTGGCTGGATACTTTCCGGACAGCCTCGTATACATCCAGATTTTCTCTTCCAAATTAAACATGTATGAACTGCATTTGGCTTCTTTCAACAGCCTTGCTGATTTCTCCCATAAGTTGACTCACTTGAATTTTACAGCAGCATCTGTCCTTGCACAGTTCCAATAACGTACTTGTGCATCAGTACAGCACGCGCTGTCTCCTCGCTGTAGTGGCAGAGAGCTCTCGGCGCCTTGAAAATCCAATCTGCCAGCATAGTTTCACTCCTCGTGGGATGCTCTGAACATCACCTCATTGGGTATGCACCTTCATTCTCTTTACAGTCAGTATTTCTTTTACATTATCCAATTGTGCGCATTTGAAAAGATTGTCATTGCTTTGGTGGCTGCCGTTATACAGGAACTTGGTTTTTGTTTGGCGGTTACGCGACGCAGGCCAGTTGCCTTCCGTTTCCTAGGAAGGGAGCTCCGTGATCCTTTACCCTAAACCCAGAAACACATTTTCTCCCCTGAGGACACAAGTAGCATGAAATTCCATGAAAGCCTGAAACCAAAGGGCAGATGGCCCTTCTTAGTTTTTCTGTGTTTTCCCCTTTGGGGCAGTGCACATTTTTTATCTCTTTGGTTTTAAACGGAGTAGGTTAAACCAGAGTGGAGTCTTCAACTCTCTCTAATAACCACCTCAAACTCTCTCTAATAACAAGCCGCCACATCAGGTGATACGCGTCACCAGCAGTCACTTCAGAATCACTTCGTCATAGTTAGCATCTTCGTCTGTCACATCCGTTTCTTTTTCATTTGCAGCTGATGCTTCTCCTAAATGGATGCCTCCACCTGGACTTTTTTCCTTTATTCTCATAAGTGTTTTCAGAAGAAATCATGTGATGAAAGTCACAGCATATATATCAAAAGCGATTTCCAGAATATGTTGATCTTATGTTATGGTTTGCAGAATGCTGAGTGACCGGCACTAGCGAGCTCTCTTTTAAGCAGATTTACCTTTGTGCATTCCTGTATCTTTCGATACCTCCGTCCTCCCTGGGGGCCCCTCTGAAAGGCAGAGCGTCTAGCGTCACACCTACCTATGGAGGTGGAAGGTTGTCTCTGCATTGTGGAATTTACATTTAAGATAGAGGCAGCCTCCAGGACCCCAGTGACTCACAGAACAACATCGAGATTTAGGCAAGTGGAAAGCAGATCATTTAAAGCAGGACACGTGACCCGTCTCCCTCTCTAAGAGTAAGTGTGGTATAAAGCGAAGAATGTCAGGTCTGTTCAGAGACATCAGAAGTCTCCCTGGACTGCTGCCTGTCAGTGAGGCTGTGAGCAAGTTAACTAACATCTTCAATGTTCAGCTTCTTCATCTGCAAGCAAATGTGGGATGTGCACATGTCACAAAGTGATTCCCTAAACATTTGATTACTTGGCAACTATAAACAATTTACATTTGCTTACAATACACACAAAAAGCTGAGAAAATAAAAATGGAATCTATAAAATAGAAATAGATAAAGCTAATTAAAGAAAGGGAAAAATAGTCTTAGGAGCCTAAGAGAAAAGGCAATTCAGTTTAATTTTGCTTTTCGATTAAGATAAGACAAAACCAAACCATGGTTTTATGTAGGTTTCATTAAAAAAAAACCAACAAACATAAAAGCCAGACTCTGTGTGTTTGTGTATGTGCGTGTGTACGTGTCACACGTATACGGCTTGGTAAATAGATTCATATGGTATTAAATGTTAAGGAAGTTTATCGCGTGAAATCTTGAGAGGCGTTGCTAGCTAATGTCTTTATCTGCAATTTTGCAGAAGATGGGAAATTTTTCTTCATGTGTCTGTTTCTTATCATGATAAAGGACAAGGGCACAGCCTTCCACTGAAACTCAGTCAGGCCCTGCGATGGAGCCCAGACACGAGGTTTTAAGGTCTGCAGGGACGAAGTTGGTGGCCACACAGCCGTGGAGTGCTATGTCCCCAGGTCTGTCGGGGGCTCTGTTTCCGCTCTGCCTACGGCTACCCCGCCCTTCCGGCGTCTGCCGTGCTGACGTAGGCAGGAAGTGTGTGTGTACTCTGTGCTTCCTTTGTCCGTGAATGGCTCATGGATATCACCTGCTCCCTCCACTCCTGTAAAAACTGTATTTTCTTCTTCATTTTCTTGCAAACGTTTAAGCAAGCAACTCTTTAAGATCATTGAATCTCATGCATACTTAAGACAAATATTAAAATTTGGTGACCCCAAGCCTTGCAAATGTTCCTATCGAATGCACCTATTAACACCAAAATGTGAGCAGATCTACAAAACTGACGTATGAGCAAACACGTGCTCGAGTCTGTCAGCGAGGGCAGCCAGGCTGGGTGACACCTTCCTGGACGCAGTGGCCCAGCCGTCATGGCTGCAGGAGACCTAGCACGTTAACAGCTGCATCAGTGACCCTGTTTGCCAATGCCTCCTGACAAATCATGAACCCCTATTTCTAGCACGAAGGCGAGGGCTTGATCCCCACCCTAGAAGTTTGGAGGAGCAGAAAGAATTAGACAGGGGGTGGAAAGCAAACTCTTTCTTCCCAGAGGAAATAGAGAGATGTCTTTTCTTCAATCCCCGAGATAGGCTTAACGAAGGCACATTTAAGTTGCACCCTTTCACTTAAATAATGTACTTTACATACAGAGAAGTCATCTGGACACATTTCCTTGGAGGGTGCCTGACAGCTTGTTCAAATGGTGACAATTTTCTGACCTTGGCTTTTTTTTTTTCCCCCCATTTCAGAGTCACTTGGGAGACTACCATGAGACATTTTAATTTGGGCTGTAAGTGCTCTCATTCTGTCACAGCCCCGACATATGGCAGGTACACTGGTGAATGACCTCGCTTTCCACTTAGTCTTTTTAAGAAGAAAAAGTGGAAATTCTTACCTTCGCAGCTAACCTACCTGTCAGTAACAGAGAAGTCACATCATTTTTTAAAAGGAGATCTTCTATTATAGCATGACTCCAACCTTAATTTTTTTATATCATTGAAGTATTATCTCAAAGAGAGATATTTCTCTAAACTGTCTTAATGTGCAGCATCCTGAAAATGTCAAAAAAATATTCCTGAGGTTAAACTCAGGCAAAGCCTACCTTTCAAAATATTATTAACTTTTAGAGAATTCTAATTAATACCTTTCATAAAAAATTACCCATTTCTAAGACTAATTTAATCTTTTATTTGTTTTGATTATTATTGATACCGTTAACCTTTTAGTTCACAAAAGACCACCAGTTGAGATTGTTGAGCAGATGAAACTATGTGTATTGGACTCACTGCAATGGGGAGAAGGCCACTTGGATGGTCAGAGTGGTTTCTAAATACGAGAGAATCTGGAGGAAGTGTCCCCGTGGCTTGGGGGCTTGGACAGGGTGGTTTGGAGATGGACCTGGCACGGATGGGGACGACGTGACATCAGATGAGTTTGTTACATGCTAGCTAGGCCAGAGTGGTGTCATCAAGGGACTCTTGGTGACACACTCGTAGCTCTCTCATTAAGTTGTTTTAGTTGGTTCATGGTCTTTTCTTCCACACACAAGTGTTTCTTGAAGCAAACGGCCAATTTTTCAGAACGTACTTCTGTGTGTGTGTTTAGACATACATAAGTATAATATAAATCATCACCTAGATGAGAATTTAACTGCGAACTTTAGCCTAATATATTAACTTTCTTAGCCCATTAAATCAACGAGAGTGAGTCTCCTTGAACTTACTGCTTTAATAAGCTGCAACAATTTCCGAACAAACAGTTCTGTAACCACTGCATCTAATATTATTTTAATTATTTATATTTGTACTTACTTTCACCAAAGTAAACAAATTTTGTGTATCTGAACACAAAAGCAAGGTAGAAGACAGGAAATAGGAATTTCCCTGAGCATACATTTTCTATCACTTCAAGAAATTTCAAGGTTACAAATAACCATGTCTATATCTGCCTGTGTGAGAACAGCATCATTTAAAGACATTTTCACATCGTATTAACCTAGAGCCATTCTATGTATAAAAATGAGCAAAAGAGGCACTAAAGTTTGGTGACTAAACATTGTTTAATCGCCAGTGTCTATCATTTTCCTTGTTAGATTTTCTCTAGGTTTTCAAAGATGTGTTTTATTAATTATCATAATTTAATATTAGTTTACAGTCTTAAAGTTGAATAATGATCTAGAAATTATATTTTAGTTTGTTACATTTTTTTCCTTTTTTTTTTTTTTTTTTTTTTTTTTTTTTTTTTTTTTTTTTTTTTTTTTTTTTTGCTTTTTGGTATGTGGGTAGCTCCCTGACTGGGAATCGAACCCAGGCCACAGTGCTGACAGCGCCAATGCCGAAGCCTTAAGCCACTACACCATCAGGGAACTCCCGATTTTTTCCTTTTTATATAAAGAATTAGAAAATTTTATACAATGGAAGCCTTTAAAATACATGTGATTTTACAATTTGAAGCACATTTTTAGTTCTTATAATCTTGAACAATTTATGGAAATAATGATAACTTATTAGATCTGTAGAAATAAAGTATGAATTTTAAAGATCTTAAATAATGAGAAATCAAACCAAGGTCTTTTATATTGGACCAACATTATTTTTGGATTGTGCTAAAATCACTTTTATCTGCCCCAATATTCTCCTATCTCGAGAATATGCATGGATCTTCTAAATATAAATAAACCTTTGTTCACATAAAAAGTGTTCAAGCGTTCTTGCATTTAAGCTCTCAGTTTACAGCTTTGCATCTTATAGAGCGGTCAAAGCCATTACCCCAAAGCACAGTCAACCTTCTCTTCCCAGAGACAGAAACAACAGAGCAAAAGTGGGGAGAACTGACCAGAGAGTTCATGTGTTAGGTACAGCGACCCTTCTCCAAAGGGGCCAGGGCTATGTCCTATGGGCCTGGCTGGCACACTTCCTGTTGGAGTCACATGAACATCAATTTAAAAATGAAGACACAGCTTTCTGGACTAGAGGTCACCTAGCAAACGCCCATGCAAACAGCAATTGCTGGTGAGAATGACCCTTGGAAAAACACTTCTCTCCAGAACAAGACCAGAGACTGTTCCCTGTTGAACAGGGACATGACACATCTTTGTGTCCAGAGGGCAGATAAAACAAAATAAAGCTGTTCTCGGGGCCACCTAAGACTGACGTGTTACCAGGGGGTCGATTGGAGGAGACCTTCTGCAGTCACCATCTCTAAGGACAGGCTGGACAGAGGGACGTGCCCATCCTCTTCCTTGTCACGTTCCCTCAGAGGCTCACAGAAAGAACCACCAAAGACAGCATTCATAGAAGCAAACAAACAAACCAAAAATAAAAATTGGACTCATTTTAGTTGTGAGCTTGGTTACAATGGAGTTTCCTTTAAGGGTAAGAGTTGTCGCACCAGTTCAAATAAATAAAAGTCGTTCACATTTGAGAACGTGAAGAAAAGAAACGCGAGTTCAGACAAAACGCGAGGCACACCCTGCGACCAGAGGGGCCACCGGGAGGGTCCATGCGCCTCGGGGGAGGGAGCAGCCTCTGAGTGGCGGGTCTGACCAGGGCACTGAGGGCGTCACTCTGACCTTAGTGGGACATAGAGACCATCCGTTTCTCCAAAGATCACCAGAAAAGCCGGTTGGTCAAGCAAACGTTACCACATTTCCTGCCGTAAGGAAGACCGCCGCTGGGCTGGAGCCCTTGGAGTATCTCAAGAAAGGAAAACTTGAGGATGCTATCAGGAGGGTTTTAGGTGTCACCTGGTGGTTGGAAAGCAGCTCCAATGGGACAGAGTGGAGGATTCCAGAGCTGTGGGTGGGTGGGCGCGGGAAGGCAAACTCCTTGACGGGGGTCCTGGCGCCAAGCTGTGTGGGTCCCGTCGCACTCTGCCTTCCGGGAGGAAAGCACTGCCTGGAGCAGGCGGCTAAGCGTGTCACCCACCCGTGTGAGCCGGGATCCGTGGCGCGCCCACGCCACAGCGGCACACGGAACTCCGCAAAACGCACGTACTGACCCACTGACGGCCTGGGGGGCTGACACACGAGCAGAAATGGTGGGCGTTCCGGACAACTTGCAGGACATCCCAGACATGGCGTGCGAGCTGGATACCGAGGGCTTCTATGTGCCCCGCGCACGTTTCTGTCACGTTAACACAAATACTACGTGTACATTTATTTTGAGATACCAAGAAAACAATGATGAGACATGATGATGCTTAACTCAAAAGTAATGTCTGTATTACTTAGGGGTAAAGTGAAACTGGTTCAGATTGAGAAATAAATCTTCTAGAACATTACAGTTTTTTTTAAAATAAATATATTTGCGTGAAGTGTCTCTTTATAGCATTTTAGTATCATCGTTATGTCAATTAGGCTCCTAATCTTATAGAAATACAATAAATGAAATTTAAACTTACTAGATGTTTTATTAATTTAGTCTAGGTGACCCCTTAAGAATAATAAAAGGAGTCATTTCACGTGACTTAACGCAAATTATCACCTACAAAAACAATAGTCTCTTCTCTTTTTTAAAATCATATTTTTTTATGGTTCAGGAAATCCTAACAGCTTTTGAAAACTGGTAATGAGGCATTGTTCTCTTGGGAAATTTTACTTTTGAGAACATTAAACTTCCTCATGGACCCAGAGGGGAAAACTGGTGTGCTGAAGCATCTAAATAATTTTTATTTTATGCAAATGAACAGAAAAATCTTATAAGAAAGCCTGCTCTATTAATTGCTACACCAAACCATGCCATGATTTGTTCAAAATTAAGATACATATTGAGGGGGGGAGACACATTTGAAGAGCACTAGAAATTACGTATTTCTACAATATTCTTCACAATGTGAACTCTCAGATGTTATGTCATCTAATCCTCATGTCCCATGTGCTATTTCGTAGCCCTGAGGTTCTACAAGATCACTGGATTTGTCAAAGGTCTAGCGTCCACTTCTTCCCAGAGCCTGAAGGAGCATGTAGCCTTCCTGAACCACCCAGTCCCGTCCTTTTCCAAAACCAAGAGTGGTTTTTCTTTTGATTCCTAAAGAGACTCTTCATGAGCCTCTGTTCTGCTCTGTACTTCTTAAACCTTGGGGTCACATGACACTCTAACTGAACAACAATCTATGCATGCCTATGTGCGTTGCTCCCATATTTGTACAACTGACCCAAGAGCACAGATGTCCTGACAGAAGAAGGTCATTTATGATCAAGTTCATATGAGTAAATCACTCTCCTTCCAGAAACTCCATTAACAATGAAAATAAGCAGACCAATATGCAGCATGAACATGAGCTATGACGACTTAGAAACACAGACAGCTCCTCTGAGTTCCAAACTCAGAGATCCAACTTTCTACGTGAAGCCACTCATCCTCAACTGCCTCCAACCATCATTTAAATCAACTATGTAAAAAAAAACAAAACACACCTAATAAAGAATGAAGACAGATTATCGTTGAGCATGTAAATTATGCATCACTGTCTATCCATATAGATTACCCAATTACCAAATAGTTTAGTGGAAGGCAACTATCCTCATTACTGCCTGTATGCCCAAAGACAGGTGTAACTGTGAGATACACAGATGTGTAGGTGGCCACAGGGACAGAAGAGGAGAAGAGGAAGAGAGGAGATACCTGGTGGATGATTATAGTCAAAGGAAAAGTTGCACCGAGCAAACTTAAAACAGGCCGGGAAGCATTTACTCAAGGCTTTCACAACGGGGACGAGGAAACAGAACTCGGCTGGAACTCAGATTTACTGGAAAATGGGGCTGGAGAATGTTTTTTATTGTTAGACTTTTTGGGGTGACAATGATTAATAAGAATTACATAGGTTCCAGGAGTGCAACTCAATAGTTCATTTTTAAGAGCGAGGATGGGGGAGAATCCTAGGTCCTCTGTGTCCCTCCCTAAAAGAAGAGTACCCTTTCCTGTCACTCCATCACAGGAGATAGCTACACAGGTTGCAGCATGACTCCCTTCCAAGTCGGGCACCTACCCTCCCACAGAGATTCGGGGGCTGGGGTGGGGACAGTCTTTCTTGTTGATGATTACATTCCAAAGGAATGGCTTCTAGGTCACTGAGAGGAACACCCCCTGGGTCTTAACACCAGCAAAATGTTTTTAAAATGGATTTACATCCCCAGAAAAAGAATTTATAATAATAATTGCTCTAAAGTAACTGCTCTCAGAAAAGAGAGGTCAGGGGCTGAGCGTCAGGAAGAAACCCCTCCAGGCCGATGGGAACCCAGAGGGCTGGGCACTGCAGGAGAGGTGGGAGCTGACCTGGTCTGAGAAGGACATTATTTATACTCGCTCCAGGGCAAGCTGAGGGTCACATTAATGTACTTCTCAAGTTTTGTCTCTGTTGCAGATGGCACTGGAAATGCCCTAGGGTATTAAGAGAATGCGTTGTGCTATGGCGTTGATGACAGTGATCCCCTTATTTTCATACTTTATCTCAATTGGCAGTCCTGCTCCTTGGATTGGTCTTCAAGGGCTCTTCTGTAACACTGTGTCCAGAGGTAATGCACTTAGAGATTTTATTTCTTGGCATGAATGGACAAGGTTGCATAAAATTTATGAGGTAGTGCGTTAGAAACATCTTTGAAAAACATTTGTTGGGAGAACACTATAAATTACCTAATAAATACATACAAAACAAATTATTTAAATAGATAATAGGACATTATTGTGATTTTAGCTATGATCTCACTGGTTCTAACACCCTATTAGGTTGGTGCAAACGTAATTGCAGTTTGCATTGTTGACATTTGCCGTTTGATATTGGAATACACTCTTAAATAAATGTAGTTATACATCATTTCAATGCGCATTTCTCACTTTAAGATTTTTTGCTAATGACTTACGACTTGCTATTTATTTTATATGTATTTTAGACTATGGAAATGATGTTAGATGAGCAATTTTCTTATTTGAGTTCAAAATGCATTGTAAAGCAGCAGAGACATCTCGCAACATGCATGTCGCACGTGGCCCAGGAGCTGCTAACGGACACGCCTTGTGGTGGTGACCCCGGAAGCTTTGCAGTCGCTTCTTGGCCTTTTGGCTCAGATCAAGTAAAGAAGTTGTGCGAAGGAGAAGAGAGCCTCGAAGACGAGGAGCACAGTGGCCGGCCATCGGAAGTTGGCAATGACCAATTGAGAGCAACACCGAAGCTGACCCTCTTACAACCACACGAGAGGCTGCTGAAGAACTCAACATCGACCATTCTACGGTCATTCAGCATTTGAAGCAAATTGAAAGGTGAAAAAGCTGGGTAAGTGGGTGCCTCATGAGCGGACTGGAAATAAAAATCGTCATTTTGAAGTGCCTTCTCTGCCTCTGTGCAACAACAACAAACCATATCTCGATCCGATTGTGACGTGCCACCAAACGTGGATTTTATATGACAACCAGCGATGACCAGCTCAGTGGTTGGACTGAGAAGAAGCTCCAAAGCACATCCCAAAGCCAAACTTGCACTCAAAAAAGGTCATGGTCACTCTTCAGTGGTCAGCTGCTGGTCTGACCCACTACAGCTGTCTGAATCCCGGCAACACCATTACACCTGAGAAGTGTGCTCAGCACATCAGTGAGATGCACCAAAACCTGCAACACCTGCAGCCGGCATCAATCAACAAAAAGGGCCCAGTTCCTGTCACCGTTTCATTGGGGGTAAATATTAACCAGCGAGAAGCTGTAATTTGTACAAAATCATCCCTAATAAGTGATGAGACCAGTAGGCTAATTACAATCACTTATATAACTGCAGGAAAATGAGTCAATTATATATATAAACACGTTTACAAATTACATTTGTCTTAAAAATATACATATTGTGTAATTTGTTTATGCCGTTTTCAAAGATAAAATGTATGATTAATTAATAGGAGACTAAGATGCAAAGACATTCCCCATACAAAACTATTCATCCCTCAGATCAATCAATCATTCTACATGACTTTTGTTGATTTGGATCTTTTCGATTAAAACTGATACAAATAGGTTATTTCCTTTGAAAATTGTGAAATGAAAAGCATTAATGATTGTAAATGAATGCATTTTGTTAGAATATGCAGAACACTTGTAGTGTAAATTGAATAGTGAAACAGCTGCATTTTACTCGATAAGTTTTATGTCAAGATCCTGAAAGAAGTTATGAAGAGCAATTTCTGACATCCCTGTAAGTTCTACGTACTACCCATTGTTTGAACGACAGACATACCTCTGGGAGGTTTTCTTTGACACACGGCACTGCCCCTTGCCGTGACACAGTGTCGCTTCCTTCACAGCCATATCCAGAACCACTTGTCAGCCAGTGTGAGCCATGGCTCCGACGGGGCTGTTCGCATGTCCACGGTCTACGGCTAAGCCCACTCCGGTGACTGAGTCAGCAGCCTGCATGTGACACAGCATCACGGACCAAAGAGAATTCTACCAGAGGTGTGGCTGTGCAGAAAGAGATGCGTTATTGATCCTGCCTGGCCGAGTGGGAAGAGGGTGAGGTAGGCCCTGCTGGTGGCCATGTTTACACTGAAGAAGTCTGTCTGAGAATGAGGTCAGTCCCCAGGAGAGTGATGTCTAAAGAGAGAGGGCAGAAAGGAGGGGAGAGGAGAGGATGGAAGAAAGAGATAAAAAGAGAGGAAAGCACGGAGAGAGGGAAGGGAAGAAAGAGGATGGATGGATGGACAGACAGGCAGACGTCACATTTCTGATCACACTGCAGATGGACTGGACCTGTATGTACAGATACTTCTGGGGTTCACGAGTCAGTAGGTTCCACTCTATTATTTAAGCAAGATTTGTCATTATTCGCCATTGGAAAGGTTTTGACTTCCACGACAAGGGCCACATGTGAATCTATGTGCTAGTGCTTTTGCTAACATACACAGGGGTCAAAAGTCATTGCACAAGGACACACAATTAGTAACATTTAAATGGAAAAGCTTTATTTTAATTCTTAGATTATTGAAAACGTTCTTTCACGTAGAGGTCAAGATGCCTGAGTCATATAGATATACCTGGTGTCCCTTAGAGGCTTGACATCTACAAAGTAAGACCTTCAAAAATGCTTTGTATTGATCCATTTGATTGAATACCTCTAAGGAGTTACGATGCACTAGGCTCCGACAACACACCAGGAGCCAAGTACTGATGTCTTTCACGCTCACCGATTTTACAGTTTAGTGGATAGGAGAAAATGTGACAAAATAATCACATATGTAACTGAAAAACTGCACCCGTGATTAGGATAGGAGGGTTTAATCTAATCAGGGAGGTCAGAAAAACTCTGGTGAGTCAACTTACGAGCCAACTTAATTACAACTGAGCTAAGGAAAGGAATCGAGCTCCTTTGGCTTGGAGGACATACAAGTGTCAAAATGCACATATGCAACGCAGCAACCCAAGTGTTAGGGGCAGAAAAACCTTGGAATGCTCCAGTTAGCCATTGCTAAAAATGCTGTCTGCAAACTCTGTATTATTTCAAAGTCTCTGTGTTTTCTTTTCCTTTTCTCAGCCTCCTTGATTACGGCCGATACACCTAAATGAATCTCGTTTATAGTGAATCCTTTTCTCGAAGAAACAAAAACTTTTCTTATTAATGTTTCCATTGAAATTACTTGTTCAAAAGCTCATTCTGGATGCTGAAAGAAAGCGAACCAAGTTTCTGTATTAATTCCCCTACTCTTAGGATCTGTGGAATGCACACGGAGACACGTGCCTTTGAACTCTGTAGCTGGAGGATGAACCTCATCGAGGAGCCTCCCACTAAAACAACCGCTGGGGGAGGGAGAGGGGCAGGAAAGACCGGCGGCCAAATGCCCACCGGTTGGGGTGCGAGGAAGCAAGAGGCTGTTTTTTTTTTACAGGGAGAAAGTTTTGGGGTTTTTTTTAAGTTCATGAACCAGGAACACAACAAGGACGGCCCCAGAATGAAGACGACGGAGCCCTCAGCCAACCGTGGACGTGCAGCCCCCCCAAAGGGAGAAGCTTCGCGGTGCGGCTGAGACTTGGCCTGCTTGGCGCGCTGTAACTAAGCCTGTCGCGACGGTGTGAATCTATGGCTGAAACAATCCTGGTTTGGGTTTCAAGGGCCCAGCCAGGCTTGGAATGAAGAGATTAACGATTGTGTGAACGTCGAAAAGCATATTTATTAACAATGGTGAGCGTTCTGACGCATCAACAGCAGCATTATAGAAGGGAGACCCCTCACAAAGTGATGGGAACCCTTTGGGATTCTGTCCTGCTAAGCACTACGTGGCAGAGGGACACTCGGACAGTCGGCTGACACATCAGAATTTGAGAGGAGGGGAGACAGCAGTCGTGATAGGGGCTCCCCGAACACCTGCAGAGGAGTCGTCATTGACGAGCGAGCGAAGACGTACGACGCGGACGGGGAATGTGAGCAGCGGTGGGCAACTCGGGCAACAGCGGGGGCGTCGGCGAGGGACGGGCGAGGCGCTTCTGGGGGGCAAAGCCGGGTGAAGCAGGTGCGCGCAGCTCACAGGTGAAGGAAACACAACAACGAGACGCGGGGGCCGGGCCCAGCCGGGCACGCAGCCTCAGGAAGCGCAGGAAAGCACGTCGGCGCTTCTGAGCGAGGCGACAGCTCTGCCAGCACAGGGACAGGCGTGCAGGCGGGACAGGAAACAGGCCGGCGACCTGCGCTTCTCGGAGCAAGCTCGCTGTTGCCGTGGGGGCCAGTTGTCGTCGGACACGGATACACTTTCGGGATCCAAGCTCCAGGCTGTGGAATAGCCCATCCTCCTTGACGAAACTGCTAGAACTGTTCTGGCATGTAGGCAATACAGCCATGCCACCTTTTGAAAAGGAATATTCATTCACCTGTGAGTGCTGATCCAGCGCAAAAGGTAACTGACTGTCGGGAGACACTTCTTCTACAATAGCCGTGCGAGGCGGTGATCAGCCGAAAATGGGCAGCTGTCCACAGCCCGACGCCCGTGTCACGCTCGCACGCAGAGTCAGGGGCACGCTGTCACGGAGAATATAGTGACTGGGTCGCTATTAACCCCTGATTACTATACGTGATACCTGCAGGACTAGTCACAGGGCATGGGGCAAGGCGACGTTTAGAAGCTACCGCGTGGCTAAAAGAAATAGAAGTTGCTAGAATAAATATTCAACTCTGCCATGTTAAGATGCTTTGAATCTTATGTGAATATAGCTTGAACTTTCACTTGAAACTCCTATTAACATGAATTTTTAGAAGTCAGTACTTACATTGCCTTGCGATCTGAAAATATCTTAGTAAATATAGGACGGCAATTAAAAGAAAGTTTTCAAAAACAGGCTCATTTTAACCGTTAAAAATCAAGTTCAACTGTCTTTATACAGAAAACTGAATTCAGATCACCAAAATACAGAAACAATACTAAAATGAAATAAAACAACCAAAATGTTCCATCTATACTAGCAACTAGAAAAATACCCCAAAATATAAATTTAATAATTAAGACATGACTTTCTTTCTTTCTTTTTTTTTTTTCTTTTTAAGACATGACTTTGTACGGTGACAACATTTCTAAATTGCAATCCAATCTAATTTGGGGCACTTTCTAATCCTGCTGTAGATGTCTACATGGAGCAGAGAGAAAATTGGTGCTTTAATAGAATTAAGAGTGAAAAAGCCTGGTTCCTGAGCATTGGAATTTATGCAGATTCTCTAGGAAATAACAAACACCCGTGAACATTAACAACGCTGACTTAGACCTTCCTGGCAATAAACGATCACTATTTAAGTGAAACACTCTTGAAAACATCCTTGTCCCCATCCTTAAACAGGGGGTGCCCCCAAAGTGAATTCTAGAGGGACGAGGGTGGAGGGGAAGAGAGAGAGCAGGTGGCCCGGCGGACCTGAAGTCCCCTGACCCAGTGGCCGAGAACCAAGGACAAGCCTGGGCTCCCACCCTCGGTCTTCCCCAAGGCTCTAGACTGCCTGGGTCTGACTGCCCCTAATACCAGAGGTCAAGAAAGGTAAGTGTCGATAAAGTGGGGGTTTTTAGGACAGAATGGCTTCAACCACCATTCACTGCTGCCAAAACAATGTCTTGAGCTCTAAATGCTCAGGTTAGAATTTTGTCTCGGCTTGTATTGGAGGGCACTCATGAGGGGATCCCATGAGTGTCTGTTAGCAAAAGAGGCAGCACTGTCCCGTCCCCCTATAGGAAACGCTGTCACTCCACTTTGTAGGGGAGGAACCAGGCTCACGTTGCTAATGCGACACACCAAAGAACCAAAGAGGAAACGGCCGAGTCCCCATCAAAGGCGCTCGCACCTCACCTCTCTGTCACGCCGCAGAAAGAGGGACAGAGAGGTCTTTCCTGTCAGGTCTCTGAATCGATTATACTATTTCTAATACCAAAGCACCAACTTAGGACGTGACCTACCACGTGGAAGTGGAGCGAACGCACCTAAAACGATGACTAGAGCATGCGGAAGCAGCAGAAGCCTTTATAACATGGAAATAAGTGAAAAATAACTAAAGTCAACAAGAAAAACCTCAAAATAAATGCTTTTAAGATAGCACTGATGTGGACATCCCCTTTATTATATAATAAGAAAATGGGTTAAAATGGAAATCTCATTCAAGCTAGCATTAATTACCCTGATACGAAAAGTAGACCGAGGCGGCACAGAAAACGCAACGACTTGCAGGCCCGTGTCTGTCACGGGTAATACCGCGAAGATGGCCGCGGAGGGTCAGCAGAGAGCGTTCGCAGGACGTGGCGTGCACACACAGAGAGCAAGGGCGGCTCGCTCGTGTGATGCGAAAGGTTGGTCAGTCACTGTGACACTCCGTGGGAGTCGTTCCCTCAGCAGGCTGGAGGAGGAAAACCATAGTGACTGCGACAGAACAACTGCTTTTCCCATTCATGATGAAAAACCAGTAAACTAGAAATAGTGGGGAACGTCCTCAAACGATGAAGGTCATGTACGAGCATGAGGACGAATGGCGAGGCAGACGGCGCGCCTGGGTTTGAAGACTGCTCGTAGTGAGGATGTGGATTCTCCCACGTCAATGCACAGGCTCAGTGCGATTCCTATCAAAATTCCAGGAAGGTTATCTGGATCTTAAAAGCTGGATTTCTGAGATTTTTCAATAAAGCACATATATGCACACGTTACGATAGGTTAAAAAGCAATCATTTCAAAAACTTCCCAAAGCACTTGGTGAAATTCGTCTCCACCGCAGCCCACAAGGACTCTTTTCAGGGACAAGGTGGTGGGGAGTGTGGTTGGTTGTTCCTCTCGGGGAACCCCAGGCTCCCCCATCACAGCGGACACCGGGTGCAAGTTACCTGATGTCTCAGTTCTTTGCTTCCCTTGTCTGAAAAATGGGTTAACAACAACATCTGCTTCTGGGTCGTTTTGCATGAATCCAATGAAAGCAGGCCCTTGGCGCGCTGGCCACTGTTAAGCACCTGGTGAGTTGAGGATATCGTTTTTAAGAGGGGGGCATTTTCCGTAGAAACATAAACACGGTGGGAGGGAAATCATGCAACGCAGGTGTTTCTCACGAGGGCACTGAGCCTGCGCCCTAGGCTCCTCCTCCTGCGAGACATGCAGAGTGGACGAGGGCAGCAGGCGTGCATGTCACCGCCTCGCCACTTCCGTGCTCGGCCTCGCTGGGAAAGCGACCTGGACCGGAAGACGCAGGGGCTTTATTTCAGGGAGGCTGTGGACATTAGGATTCTGGTGATTTCTGGAAGCCCTGCTGCCTGAATGTCCCCTGGGCTCCTTGTTGCTGCCAAAAACCGAGGGACTTACAATGAGAATAAAAATATTGGGTGGCAGCGGAGGGTGGGGAGCCAAGCATCTGGTGAGGTGAAGAGAACTGACTCTGGGGGGTGGACATGAAGTGCAACGCACAGACGACGCGCTGTGCAATCGCACGCCTGGAACCGATGTCATTCTTGTTAACCAGTGTCACCCCAGTAAGTCTAACAATTAAAAAATAAAATATTTTTAAGCAATGGTAACAGAAAGATATGTCCATTTTTTTTGACAGAAAAGAATACTTCATTGCTCTATGTCTTGATTTTATAACTAGAAACCAAAAATAATCTAAAACCTTATAAACAGTGTAAGGTGACTAGGTCTGTAACAGAAATCAATAGTTAACAAAATATTTAAAATATTTCAAAACATAATTGAATTAAAAATCCCAGTAAAAGAACACATTGAAAATACTTCTGCAAAATAATAAAAAAAAAAAAAAATTAAAGGTCATAAGCTTACAATAAGATACAGTTGTTGAGCATACTTATTGCTAGGAAGTTGTGTATATTGAAACAACTTACATAAATAAAATTTTAAAACCTTTTGTTTGGATCAAAAAATAAGATGCAAATCATTTTTAAAGTGTACCTTGCTCTAAGAGCTGATGGAAGGAAAGCAGCAGCTATCTCTTCATTGTTCTGAACACTCAGCAGGATGACAGAGTAACTAGACAGGGTTGGCTTTGTTTTGCTGGAGGCTATCTGATCAACTTGCTTTTCTGAAAGAAAGTACACACAAGAAAAGACGGAAAAACAGTCGGAGGTATTTTGAGTAGTCTGGAGTATTTTTTTTCTCTCCCACATTTTATTTTTTAAAGGTAATCTTTAAAACCCTAGTACCTACGGGGGAAATAAAAATGTTGACCAATGAGTTACAGCAGAATAAATGACAAGAAAGCAACGTGAGAACTGGTCCAGTTACTTCTTGCTGTAGAACACACCAGCTCACACTTTCAAATAACAACCTGAAACGTGGGCTCCAAAGGGGCCACTCCTCTCGCGTCCCCTGGGATCATCTGGATGTCCGTTGGCCTGGGAGCCATGTGACAATGGCCTTATTCACCTGTCCCGCTCCCAACTGGGAAGGCCTGACCTCCTGGGGGCTGGAACAGCTGTGTCCCCTCAGGTCGCTCTCTCAGTTGGTGGCCTCCGCACCTCAGTGCTCTCAATGTAGTTGGGTTTAACTGGTAGGTTCAGGACTCCCGAGGGGCTAGCTTTAAAATGAAAATTACATTAGTGTTACAATCAATTAGATGCCAACATTGTTATTTTTAAAGATGTTTATTTTAATGAAACAATTAATTAATGGCCAGTTAGTTATTCGTATAAACTCACGTAATGGCTCACTGGAATACCAAAGCTTCAAAGTTCAGAATTTTGGGCAGATATAGAAACTACTGAATAAAGAGTCATGCTTTTTATCCTGGAGGAGTTTGGAGTCATTTCAATATATTTATGAAGCCAGCCACTGGCACTTAATTATTCTTAATGTCAGAAGAATCTGAAGTAAGGTGCCCTTGCTCACATAGGATGTATTGATTTAGTGATGCTCAATCCGTCAATTAATTAATAGAACAAAAGTGAAGATAATTAAAGCAATGCCCATAGGTCTTCAAATATGTGATACAGTTCATGATTATTAGCAAACACAAGTTTGTCACATAGAACAGAAGGTGCTCATCTCAACAGGCGATGTTCTTTTGCTGCATTCAGAATAGGACATATTAAAGCCTAGTGATTTCATTTTTCCCAAACATGGTTCACCTTATAAATTTCAGCTGTTGTAAGTTAGAGTTAATTGATATTTAGATGCAAACTCTCGGCATTCCATTCTAGAAATTAGTAAAACTTTTCACTTGGATTAGAAAGAAACATTTGGAAAATGCTTCAAGGTTCAAAAGGTTTTAGTATCAACAGATGGATTGAGAAGTGCGTTTCCATGACGGCGGTGGATTATTCGTGTGCATTGACCTTTTCATTAATTAGGAGCTGACACGGTCTCACTTGACGTAGCAAACGAACTCAAGGGTGTGTGTTATTTTGTACAAGAAGACAGTAAATTCTTTCAGAAGTGCTGTTATTATTATATTATTATTACTCAAAATCTATTTGCATGACAATCACTATTCTACTAGGTAGTTTTGAATACAGGTATCAGGGTGTCTAGTGAAGCATGTGCCAAAATATTTTCCTTTTCAATTTATCTCAATATTGAGGGGTAATCTTTTAATATATTTAGTGAGCTTGTCTGATTTTTACAATAACACATGCTTGAATAACTGCATATACACAGAATAGAGCTTCAACTTTTTTTAAGGCAATAGTCACCCTATGGTAGTACAGACATTGTGACATCATGAAATGTTTTAGTAGGAAAACATCTAAATGTTTTTAGTGATGCGTGTGTGTGCGCGGGGGTGGATTTTAATAAAGTTGCCATGTCACTATATTTATCCTTCTTCTATAATAAAACTGATTTTCACCTTGAATTCCATTCAGAAATCAACTTGACTAATAAAGCTAAAGATATTAGGAACACCACCACTAGTACTCACAATGGTAACATTATTAAGTGGTTTCTACTTCCATTGACTAGTCTACACTCTTTACATATATTTATCCAACTCATCTTCTCCACAAGAGCATGAGGTAGATATTATTTTATTTCCCATATTAGAGACGAAGAAAGTGACGTGCGAAGTATGTGCATACTTGCTAAGTCCAACAGCTAATGCAGCTCTCATCAGAGCCCGTAATGCATTGTTCGGCGCTGCTTGAAATCACGTTACCATCAGTATCCGAACGACTGTTCACAAGTGAGAGATGGACAGATTTACGGCTGAAAGCAGCCAGTGCCAAGTTAGCGGGTTTCCAACGTTATTATGAAGGTTGTAAACTAAGAAAATGTCCACAGTATTCAGTTTAAAAGGCAACCCGAGCAAGTCTAAGCAGAGCGGTGGCTTTGGGATCCTTGTATTTGAAAACACAGTCCAGCCGAGCACAGATGGGACCGTACACCGTGCGGGAGTGGGAGAGGTGAGCTACTGAGTGTACGCGAAGTCCAAGGGTACAGGAGAGACCCCGGAGCAGGGCCACACGGACCCCTGGCCACGGGGCCTCAAGCAAGGTTCTGCCTCATTTCCGGTGAAAGGTAACTCGTCCTTCATTTCAGATCTTACTCTACATCCTTGATAATAGACATATATTTATATCAGAGTTAATGTAAACGAGACGTGTGTGCCTTTTATTTCACTGTGGAAATTCACTCGTTTTCCACAAACCATTAAGCGGTGTCCAGAAAATGCGTGGCGACAGGAAGAACAGCTCTCGCTCTCCTTGCACACACACGCCTACCCCCAAACCGCCGGGTTTCAGGTACGTGCAATGCACTTAACCAGCATTAGAGCCTAGCAGTGCCAGCACAGTTACAGTGACGTCTAAGACTCTGATGTCCGGAAAAGATAAAGTAAGTGTGCCTCCTATTCTAAAACAAGTCAGCTTTGAAAATTTCCGGGAGTTCCCTGGTGGTGTAGCGGCTTAAGGCTTCAGTGCTGGTGCTGTCAGCGCTGCGGCCTGGGTTCGATTCCCAGCCAGGGAACTACCCACATACCAAAAAGAAAAAAAAAAAAAAAAAAGTAAAGAAAATTTCCAAGGAAAGGTTTCTGATAATACAGTCTCTAGAGGTCCGATTAAGGCACAGAAGGTTGGAGAATGAATCTTGCCAGGGAAGGGGAAAATAGAAAAGAAATATCACATTAGTAACCTTCTGTCCTCATTAATGCGACTGTAGGTGATGTTTGAATCATCTATGAAGACATCAGCCATGGAGTTTGCAAACATAGAGATGTGGTCAGAAAAATGAGACTTGGGATTAACTTCTATCTATCATCTATCTATCTATCTATCTGTCTTACTTATCTATCTATCCTTATCTAGATATCTACATATATATCTATCTATACATCCATCTAGATACTAGTGTTATATAAAAAGATATGTACTTATGTTCAAATTAATTGTATTATTATATTTACAAATAAAAATATATAGCATTAAACAGCATATAAATATGTGTGTGTGTGTGTGTGTGTGTGTGTGTGTGACCAAGTATAGTTTACATTATTTAAAATTAACTTACAGGTATAACATACTTCAGTATGCCTCTCTTAAGCATAAGGACCTTCTTATATAACTTCAGCATCATTTAACAATTAGCATGAGACAATTAACAATAATCTTAAAATACCATCCATAATCAATTCATGTTCAAGTTTTCTCTGTGGCCCAATATATTTGTATAACTGTTTCAATTTCATCTAAGATACAATGGAGATTTATTATATATTTATTGTGATGCCCATTTAGCGACTTGTAGCCTACAGAGTCACCCAATATTTGTTTTTCATGACGAATAATTTTGAAAGTCCAAACCATACTATTTTGTTGATTTTGTTCCCATATTTGGGGTTCATCTATTTTCCTCAGGGTTAGGTTTCAGATAAACAGTGCTTCTTCAACAATACTAAAGAGTAGTGTGTTCTTTTTGTTGCATCATATTAGGGTGAACATAATCTTGAAAACTTGGCTGTGCTAACTTTGCCGGCTTGGGTAGAGCGGTGACCCTACTACTTTCTGTTGTCCTGTAAATGTCCCGCTTTGTTACTAGTGGGTGAGCCACAGGGGTGATATTTGGGCCTCACCTGAACAACTTCACCTTCAAACATCTTTCTTCCTGCTGTTTCATGATCTGCCTCTGAATCAATTATTATATTGGTGGTTCCAAATGATTTTTCTAATTCTTTTTTTTTTTTTTTTAGGTGAAGACTTTTTATCATAATTCTATTATGACTTCTGTATTGAATTACTGAAATTATTTTTTATGAAAAGTTTCTTTCATTTTCTCCCTTTCTCTATTTTCATGTGAGACTAATTTCATGAATAACCTAAATTATAGTCCACTCTAATTAAACATGCTTTTTATTTTTTCAGAATAAAGAATAGAGTTTTCCAATCCTTAAATGATTGTACTTGAAATGGCCTCATTGAACCACCATGTGGCATTTGTCACTCTGACTCAACAGGGTCAATAACAAAGATCCTAAATCACTGGTTGTCTGTTGTAACTTGGGAGAAATTTCTAAATGAATTTACTTAGAGCAGCGGTTCTCAACCTGCGGGTCACGATCCCTTTGGGGGTTGAACGACCCTGTCACAGGGGTCGCCTAAGACCATCGGAAAACACATATCAGATCTTTACGTGACGATTCATAACAGTAGCAACATGACAGTTATGACGTAGCAACGAAAATAATTTTATGGGGGTCACCACAACATGAGGAACTGTATTAAAGGGTCACGGCATTAGAAAGGTTGAGAACCACTGACTTGGAGAAATGGATCTTTTAAAATAGGTGTGAATCATGAACTGTTAAAATAAGAACTACTTAGACAATTCAAAATGCGAATTTCATTGCTTAACATGGTTAAAAATACTTACAGGGACATCTCACCCATTGAGTTACTGCATTTATTTCCAACAATAAACTTTCCACGTTTGAGTTTTCCAAATGAAAGGTGCATAGGTCCTGAAAACTTCTGAAATGCAACCAATAGAACAAACTATGCTCCCTAAACTGACTCCTATACATTTAACAATACAGTGAAAAATCAGTAAGTACAATGGACTTAATTTATATTTTTGCTTTTGCAATAATTTTAAAATAAATTTAAATCATTTTTCATAAAGCAATACATTCCAATAGCACAAATTTTAAAAGGAAATCTTCTCATCTCCTTCCACAGCCACCCAGCCACCCAGTTATCTTTTCAGTGCAATTCTCTTAGAATCGTGAGTAGTCCATGTGTACACACATCTCAGTGTATTTGTGTAAGTATGTATACACACACACACTATGGTAAACTCACCATCGTTTTCTGCATCTTACCTTTTCAATTATCAGTACGTTCTAGTGGTTTTATGAGAGCAGATGCATAGGCCTTAGGACTGGGATCATTTAACTATTTTTATGAAGTATGTAGACAATTACATGATTCCCAGTTTTTAAAAATATTTTAAAGCGTGCTCTCATAAATATCCTCAGAATGAATCCTTAGCAATGCGCATTGGGGGGGAAAGCATTCCCACGTCATTGTGACGGGTCTCTCCGACGTACCTTCCCGTAGGAGTTCTCCTGATGCTACGTTACCTTCCCCCCGTTAAGACGCGTCTCCGAGCTAATAGGGTTTATACACTATACGCTCCTCCTTTCAGCAACTCTTAAACTAGTATATGCTTTTATCAGCTAACAGGATGTGCCTGCTTACTTGGTAGCAGGGAAGGGGGAGGTACAGGAAGCCCTGCTGACCCCTCGGTCTGACGAGCACAGGCTGGGACCACCTGAAGATGAACAGGGAGGGGCAGGTTCATAGGATGACTGGCGGGCTAGGACTCACTGGCACACAGACACCAGTGAACCGGGGCAGCAACGAGTGCCTTCTCCAGGGGCTCCTCCCACGAGTGGAGGGACAGACGCCCCCGTATTGTTTTTCCTCCCTCCCGGCAAGGCAAGGGCCAGGTGTGGGTTCCCCATTCATTCTTTGACCCCTGGAGAGGTCTCCTGGGAAATCATCCAGAACTTCAGGAAGGGTTTGCAATGAAGCTCCGTCACGACCAAGCAATTTTCCTGCACACACGGACACAGCCTGCTCCCTGGGGCCCACGCCGCCACTTAGCAGGGAGGCCGCAACATCCCGGCTGCTGGGCTTCTTGCCCGTGGCGGGACGGCTGCCCGCGGGCCGTCCAGCAGGCTTGCACGGCTTCGGCCTTCAGGACGCGCCACGCTCCCGGGAGCCGGACGACAGGCAAACACTGCGAATGTGTAATGATCGAACACCGTCCCTGCAATCATGCGCAATGCTCCATTTTACTCCGTTTGCCTGTAATGTGGATTCACAATTAATTAAAAATCATCACAGGAAAGAAAAGTAGGCTAGGTCGTATCTGTCACCGAGGTTACTTGAGAAAATCGGCCACTGCCAGCGGTTCCTTAGGCACCGATGACTTGAGGATGGGGGACAGTAAGGAGGCCCTTAAAAGCAAACGCAAACTCGATGTTAACCAGGAAACCCACGAATTTCCTTCCACAGGACGGAATACGGAATTTACACTGGCAGTGGCGGTATCTACTGTAAGTACACACACGTCTCCAAAGAGCTGGGGCTTGGTACACCCTTGTGAATCAATAAATTAGGAACGAAAAGGAAGAAACGCTCTAGCAGACCCCAGTCTATAAGAGAAGGAAAGAGCTTTCTTACTGCTCAGCTGCACCGTGCATTGCAGAATGAAACCAAAAATGAAATGCATATGCATATCCTAAACTTAGTTTTTCTGCCTAATCTCAACGCATTACTTGTGCTGATGAAACAGGGAAAAAGCGATGCCCATTATTAAGCCATTTGTTCTTAACCTTTGTCATCTGAGCCAGAGTCTTCGGGAAATCACAGAACTTCAACTATTTGTACCACTTTTCACGATCAAGTTACAGACGTGTGCAGAGTGGCAGAAAATCGGAGTCGCCCTGCCTGTTCGAGCTCTCACAGTGATCTGTGTCCTCTCCATGGTGTAACTGGTACCAGTTTGGGTTGGGGATTCGCTCTTTAAAAGGTCCCTGAGTGTCCTGTTAAAGTGCAGTCCGGTGGCCCTGAGCGCAGAAGGCCGTGACGTGTCTTCGGGAGAAAATATGTGTGCTAGAGGAGCTCAGTGTGAATGAATCAACCACGTGGATCGAATAAGGGGGCTTTAACTGGAGACACACATCAAACCAAGCTATGTGTTGATTGGCTGTTGGAAGTTCTGTGACCAGAGTCTTACAGGACCCTAATTCTGCATCCCTGAGGAGCGAAGGTGCAGCGTGTTCACCAAGTCAGTGTGTTCGGGCACCTCGGGGACGTAGCTCCCAGCGGGTAATGAGCAGTGCGCGCGTGTGGCTGTGCCCACACCAGTGCTGAGGGCTTGCAAAGGCAGCTCTTCCGCCTCTTCTTCCCTGGGCTCATGCTCTAATGCTCTGTCTAGACGAGGCTCACGTCCGTGTCCCTACGCGTCTAGCGTGCACCGCGGTCCTGACACGGGAGCCACGGAGCACACGCGTGCAGCCACGGCAGAGACGACGGCGGCAAGTCTATTTTCAATGTAAAAACCACACAATTTTGGGGCAAGAAAGGAAGTGAGAAGTGGAGAATACCGTTTCTAAAAGAAGTTAGAAATGAAGCCAAAAAGTCTCAAGGAAACAGTTCTAAACTTCCAATTTATATCTTTTCGGGTTTTTTTTCTTCCTCGATTCCATCACGGCCCCGTCCGTGTCCGTTATAGATGCCCGAGGCCCGTCGGGGAAGCGCCCATCCACGGAAAGGGAAAACTAGGGGCACTGGCGGCCGGATTTTTCTGGACAGCCCTCGTATTCCTTGAATGAAATGAGAATTTCCGAGTGTGGAACCAGTAGACGGGTGACTAGCTGCTGAATATGAACTCAATTTCCTCAGTAACAATGAAAAGAGAAAAAACAGCAAAGGAAACAGAGGGGGAAGTGACAGTGCCCACGGCACTGCAGAGGAGTGGCTTCCAGAACAATCACGCGCTCCCGGCACGGAGGCCAACAGCGGTTCATCGACGGCAGAAAATGAGGTGCAAAGACAGCGCCTCAGCCTTAAATCGCATTCGACGCTGTCAGGAGGCCCGGCCCCACCTCCAATCAATTAAATCAATCTTTGGGGGTCAGGCTCAGTGACCGGGATGTTTTTAAAAGCCCGCAAATTGATTCTAAAGTGCTGAAAGCCTCGAGAACCACCTTAGTAGGGTGGCTTAAAACAATACATAAATTAAAAATATGAAATTAAAATGATACAAAACCCAAATAGAGAATTTTGAAGGAATTAAATGGGAAAAAGTGGCCTACTTGCGGAATCACATTCCCAAACCACATTTGTCTCACCTCATCTGGTCTTAATAACTTGTTCTAGTGCCAACAGGGATATGGGCGGGGACAGGGGGGTCGTCTAGGTGATGAGATTGGCTGTGGCCTTCCTTACGTCCCAGGGAATGCAGCTGAATCTACGGGGCTGCATTTTAGCGAAGAAACCCCCCATTGCTCCTTCTGAAGATGCGCCGGCCTCCAGGAGGAGACAGTAGTTTAGTGCAGATGATTTTAGCTAAATCCGTTTCCTGTTCTTTGCTAAAGGAATTTCCAAATGCAGAAGTTAATAGCAGGGGAGAAAGGGGATCACACCCACTTACCTTGCCATAGGAGGTGTTATGGGGGTGAGCAGGACGATCTCTGCACCCCAGGTTTTTATCAACATGCACGTAATTTTCCTCTAAATCACAGAGAGCTTGGCATGAATCAGCGCTTTTTACCTGAATAGCACTGCAGCTCGAGCTTTATCTACCTGCTCACGGGCCTACTGAGAACACGCAGCCACCTCAGGTAGAGGCCACCTCGGTCTGGGACCCTGCATTCCCACGAGTTGCGTGGTTACTGCAAGGCGCCCACAGCACAGTGACAGCAGAAAGCGGCCTGTGATTGACAGCAAGTCAGCTCCTGCTGCAAGCAAACAATTTACTGGTTGAATTGAGCTCAGAAAATCATGGCTTTATTACACACGCTCCATCCACCGAACCGGAGATCAAATATATACTGCTGGGACAGGGAACTACGGGCAAGTTCAAGGGTTTCTGGATTAGCTCGTTTTTTACTACAGCGAGGGGAGGTTACTAATTACAAACCAGGGGTGTATTGCGTTTTCAAATTAAAAAGAAAAAAAACATAGCAAAAATCCTTTGTTCCTCAAAATCAGTAAACATAATCAGATTCCTCATTTGAGAAAAAATAGATTATTTTCTACAGAGTCCTTCTAAAACTCAAGAAAAAATGGTGGGAGGCATAGACTCCACCTCTCAATGGGCGAGTGACATTAGCGTACTTGGGAGGCAAGCTGCCACAGATAGTTCCTGAAAAAAACAAGAGAAGCCACATGCCAGGCCCCATTCCAACTAAACAAGGGTCACCCTTCCCTATCAACAAGCAGACACAATCTGTGCTCCCCCGGAGCCTGCTTGTGGCGGGTGGGTTAAAATCTTCCCATATATACGAGTACGCTCTTCTTCTCGCCCCTGTCACGGGGGCCGTCCAGAAAGGAAAGTCAACGCTCACATTATTATAACTGAAATAGAACGAGGAATCTAACGATCACAACACGCCACGTCCGCCTCAGGACGTCTTGGTCACTTTCATTCAAAATTGCTCCTGACGATTTACGCTTTTTAGTCCAATCGTATCATGACATTGACCCTCAAATAAGGAGCCAGCAACCGCCTTTTGCAGCACAGCTTGGCGTTTAGAGACAGCGCAGGAGTAGAAACCAAATAAAAGATACCTTAGAGGGACGATGTCATATAACTTCTGCGGAGACAGTCTCTTCCCCACATCCTGTAAGAGGAAGCTGAGCTTTACCTCCGAACACGTGGCGGGGGCATTCTGTTAGTCATGTCAAATGGCAGGTGACAAGCCCCGTTGTGCGCCATACTGACATTTGTAAAGGACTTGGGAAAAGGGCAAGGCTTGTGACACCTAATGATTGCATGCTCAGGTTTTATAATTACTAAAAATTTTGTGCTTGCAGAAAATCATGAAAGCAACCACAAAACGTGGTAGCAGAACCAAAGTTTATGGCTTCTTTCTCGTGCATTCATGCCCTTCTATTATTTATTTCGCTCCACGGATCCTTTTACCTGTTGGAAGAGTGAAAAATAAGCTAGTGAGGTTCGTTTAGGAAATCCCCAGGAGAAATATTTCCTACAGGGGAACATGATTTTTAACAATCTCTTCAAGTAAGAAAATGATAGGTGTTAAATAAATGTTCAATATGGGTGCTGCCACGGATGCATTTAAAGCTCACATCTCGGGAAGTAAATCATTTTTCTAAGCTCTATTTCCCCAGCACGCAGGCTCTTACCATTATATGAGCTGCCATCACTTGGAATAATGTAATTTCAAAGGGGAAGGGGCGCTAATCTAAAATTATTGGAGAAAAGCAAATCTGTTTCAATCAAGACTTGGCATTTATTAGCTATGAAATCCTGGAATAATCATCTCTGTCACCTCCTTCTCCCCCAAAATGAGACCAATAATAACATCTCGATGGTACGAGTAATGCGTATAAGTCACTCGTGACATGTTAAAGAGGTTCAGTAAATACTACTTACGGCTTTTGAATGGAAATTTTTCAATTGTTCAGTTTTTTGAAGTACAATTCTCAAATACCCTGAAGGTCTTGATAAAACTTTGAATTTCTCAAACTTGCAAATATTTGCTGAAATAATATATGAATAAACTAAATACACTTCACTGCCATTTGCTCTACATTTTATTTCATGTTAGAATAGAAGTTGGGATTTATAAATGTACAGTGAGGTAATATTATTATTATTATTTTTAGAAAGGAAACAAAGAGATAGTTTATTGAAAAGAAAGTACGCTCCTAGGAGGTAGGAGCGGTTAATTTCTTTATAAAAATTACGCCTGACCTAGACCACCGTGTACGTCCCCTTTTTCTGTACAAATCGCCATTGCTCAGCATACTGGGTGCTCTACCTCTGTGCCCACCTCCCACTCACGTCCCCTCTGCACAGTCCCACTAGGGACCCTGGAGGTTGAGCCTGGGGGACTCCTGTGACAACTGGCTCCTGGCAGGGTGCAAACCTAGGAGATGAGAGGACAGGGGAAGGAGGAAGGTGAGGTGTTTGTCCCCAGTCCCTGTTACTCTGTCATCCTTCTGTGGCAGGAGCCATGAACTTCTCCGATGACGGACACCCCCTCCTTGGTTCAGCTCTCACTGGCCTCAGATCACACAACTTCCTCTCCTTCTCTTCTTTGAATTTCATGTGATTTTCATGTGTCACAAAGTAGTCTTTTTCTATATATTTTCCTATATATTTTTCAACCATTAAAAATGCTAACAACATATTAGCATTACAAAAGCAGTCAGTGAGCTGTGTTTGGTCTGTGGGTGGCAGTTTACTAACCTCTAGATTTTAAAAACATGGGATAACTACAACATTCCATGAGTCCACAATCATGTGATGAAGAGAGCAAGAGAGCAAGAAAATAGAGAGAAAAGGAAGAATGAAAAACTCTTGTTTGTAGAATGAAGTTAATAACATAGAAAGAATGGCTAAAATTGATAATCGTAATGCCAACACCCAAATTCATAGCTGAGTCCATTAAGAAGCATCACCGAGCGCCAACACCATGTGATCGCTAGGTACCGCCCACAATACTACTTACAATCACGAAGGGACAAACTTACCTTTCAGGTGGAGAGGACTGGTGGTCATCCAAGTAACCAAGTGACCAAGCTTAGCAGGGCAAGGGCAAGGTGACTGATACTCTTACTTCGCAATGGGAGCAAGCACTATTGCGTGGGAAGCACTCTTGCAAAAAGAAAACAATGTTTAACTAAATCTAATAATCATGGGGAAACAATTAGAAAAACCATTCTATGAAAAAGCTGCCTCAGACTATTCAAAAATGTCAGTGCCATGGAAGACCAAAATAAGATAAGGGAGCTCTTCCAAATCAAGGGAAAATGTGGAGCCATGACCGTTAACGGAAATTCGGGAGCATGGGATTTGGCTTGAGAATGAGCAGCCTTAAAGATCATTGTGTGGAAAAAAAATAGGTAAAGTTAAATATGGACAATCTATTAGATAATATTATTTAATAGCATATATCCTACATGTGATAAAGTCATTGTGGAAATACATGTCAGAAAATGTTCATATTCTTAGGCATCGCTTGATGGACTACTTAGGTGTTCGATGCCGATCGTCTGTAGGCTACTTTCAGGTGGTTCAACAACAGTGTAACTACAGGCTAATTTGTCATTCACTGGAAAATTAAATTAATAACACATAAAGGGTCTCGAGTAATACGAAGTCTAAAACAGAAAGAAGCCGTTCTGGCTTCATCTCGTTGCACTCTAATTGCTATGTGATCTGAAGAATTTGACAAGAATATCATATTCCTATTCAGCTTTCTCATCTGAGTCAATGTTCAATGGTGCCCACTGAAAAATACTTCATAACTACTGCATGTCAGTCCATGACAAATTTTTAATTACAAGGCATTATTACCTTATTATGACCCCATCACGGCTGCGTTACCAAGGTGGGAATCCCGGAACACACTCTACACTCTTGCTTTTCCTGGTCGAATCCTCACTGTGAATTTGGGTACATATTCAAGTAGGCAGTGCTGTGGGTTGAACTGTGGCCCATACAAAGGTATGTGGAAGCCCTAAAGCCAGGTATCTATGAATGTGACATATTTGGAAGCAGGACCTTGGCAGATGTCATCAAGCAGATGTGACCTGACTTGTGTCCCTGTAAAAAGAGGACATCAAACAAAGACAGGTGCTCAAGAGAAGACAGCCATGTGACCACGGAGGCAGAGATCGGGGTGCTGTCTCCACTGCAAGGACGGCCAGGAACCACCAGAATTGCGGGGAAGCAGCATGGACCCCGCCCCAACCCCCACACCCGTGGGTTTCAGAGGAAGCGTGGTCCTGCCACAGTGTCATTTTGGACTTCTAGACTCAACAACTGTGAGACAGTACATCGCTGCTGTGAAGGCCTCCCCGCTGGTGGCACTCTCTCCTGGCTGCCCTAGGAACTAAGGGAGACACAAACCAGAACATAGCTCACATCTGTTTTATAGACCCCCACCTGACAGCTGTGGGTGCCCTTCGCCCCTTCTCCTCCCCTGTGCTCCTCTCGTCACCTACATGTGCTTTTGCTCCCAAATGGCCACACGTGCAAATGTCTTGGGGCGGTGTGTGTGGGGATCTCCTGAAACTGGCTTGTTCCCCAGCAGGGGGGACCCCCAGACAATAAGGGAGGGGTCCAGCAGCACACTCCTGATGGCTACTCCAGCGCTGCGGCCTCGGGCTGGAACTGCCCTCCACACATTGTCTGACCACACCCACTTCCTTGTCCTGCTGCCCGCCCAGGTCCTCACAGGTGTCTCCTTGGAGCCCTCCCTTAGTTAGTCACTTTAACTCCGATCATCTCCCTGTCTGCTTCTGCAGAAGGCATCCGATGACCGACCGCCCGAGGATTAATATTCTATTTTCTCCCCTGGGCTACACCTAGGACTGTTTTCACAAGGGCCACCCAGCTGTTTGAGTAAACATTTGATGAATAGAGAGAGAAGATCAAGATAGTCATAAAGATTAATGTAAAAAGTAATTTATGTAAAGATAACAAACAATGAAGATTAATGTGCCATTCCTTTGCTGTCTCTATAACGTTTGAAGACATCATCATTTGTTTTGGAAGACAAAAGAGATAACAGATAAAAATAAATCTGGAGAAAACATAGGCACAATTCTATTTTTTACTTTTTATATATTGAATAAAAAGTTCTGCTATTTTAAAATTCTCTCTGCATTATTTTAAAAATGCTATAATCACCATGGACAGAATATAAATAACAAACAAATCTAAATTTAAAACTGTTTCTAAATATTCAATTATTGTGTGTAGTTGACCAACCCCACATATTGACCAGTGTGAAGCAATCTACTGAGTTTCATGAGCACTCATAATAAAATCAATCAATCTATCAATCAATCTTTACATCTATCAATCTTATACTTCACTATCATCTGGGCCTTACATTTAGAAAAAGGATAGTTTAAAAGGAAATGATATTCCCTCTTTTATTAGAAAAAAACTATATAGCTGATAGTCATCTATCTTCTTAAACTATTAAGCAATAATTTCACAGAAATACCTTCAATGTCTATTTTTAGTTTGTGTAATTTTCTTAAAGCTTCCTCTAGTGTGGAAGTGGCCACCTATCTTGATTGTCATAGAATTCCTGTAGTCCAAAACATCATGGAAACGTGTGAAAGAGCATGCTCAGTTGCTGACATCCAAGAGTAATATATTCGTTGAATACAATGTGTTGATTTAGTTGTCAGACTGCACAGGTTTGGTTCCGGCTGTGCCACTTACAAGCTCTGTGACCTTGAGTGAGTTGCCAGACCCATGAGAGGATTATAGTGTAATCAGTCCCCATGCTGGGAATGGTAACGGCCCTTTCTGAAAATTAAATAAGACTGATGCCTATAAATCACGTAGCGCTAAATTGTACATAATAAGCACTCAATATTATAGTATCATTCACATGTGGACTGAACCTCTGATTTTCATTATTTATGTAAAGGTTGCCACGCTCCAAGCACTACGTAAGACATGAGTGACACAAAGGTTGAAGAGCAAACCTCCATCATCACAGAGTTTACAGCGGGTTTGGGAAGACGGATGGCCAACAAGAAATTCTATTAATAATTCAGAGTGGCAAGTACCACAGCCCAGGTACGTGGTGATAGGAAACTCTGCAGCGGAGTCATCAGACTTAACCTAAATGAGTCAAGAAAGACGACAGTAGCGACTTAGTAAGGGTGTCTGAGGACCAGTGGAGACGTGAAAATTACCTGGAGCTGAAAGGCAAGTCTGCACTTGGGGAAGACGGCCACGGGTTAAAGTCACGACAGGGCGAGTCTTATTCAAAGAACTTGAAATGTTCAGACAAACAGGGGCACGGGGTATGGCTAGCGAGAGAAGAGTTAGGTAAGATCTCATCTCCTGCCTCCTTGGAGCTGCTCACGATCAGGGGAAAGACCGTGTTTATTCTCCTGTCGAGTTGTTCTGAGAGGAAGGAGCCCAGCCCGGGACCGGCCGGCGGGCACACCAAAGCTAAAGGACTGAGTACATGGAACTACTGCAAGCTGAAGCAATAAATAAATTACTCCCAAACAGGGAAACTGCAGCAGAGATGCAGTTTATTAATGAAAGCTTAATGACATCGAGTAGGAAGTGGTTTATCACCATTAATACAGGCATTTTACACCTTAGGGCACCTTAAATTACTCAACGGTTAGTTAGAAATCATCAGTCATTCTAGAAGCCACCAAAATTTGAATTTTCAGAGAATTTTTAATATGCCCATCGTCATGATTATTCAGCTATTTCACAAATCAATATTTAAACTACCCACCTAACTGTAAATCCAGTTAATATGTAACAAGCAGCCTAGAGAGCGAATACTAGATATGAGTGACCAGGAGAACCTCTAAAACACTCACATTCACCCCCCTCCAGGAATTACCCTCACCGAACACCTACCTTGTGCTAAGCACTGCTCTGGACAAATAAGAAAGAAAAAGAAAGAAATTGAGAGAAACAGCTAGCAAAGCTCTAGTACTTATCATATGTGTGCCCCTAATTTAGATATTTTACTTGTGTTACTTTTCAATCCCCCCAATAACCACCGAGGTGGCTATTATCATTAGTCCCATGTTACAGATTTTTCTAATCAGTTTTCTACTGAGGCACAGTAAATAAAAGTAACCTGCTTTAGATTGTGTGGGTGATGGGCACAAAGCCTGGTTTGCGTCCTGGCCGTCCACCCACCGAGTCTCCATTCTGAACAGTACCCTAAGCTGGTCTCTGAGGATACGTCAATAAGAATCATGACATCAATTGTAAGCGCTATGATAGAACGAATTTCAGCAAGTGAGGGGAACGGAGGGGACACACCGAATACAGTGGTCAGGCATGTTCTGCCAAAGAGGGGACACCTCATCTACTTTCCTGGACAGACAAGGCCACAGTCAGACAGTGAGTGAGACAAAGAGCGTCCAGGTGGAGGAGGGGCCCTCCGTCTGACGCAGAGTGCGTGTCAGGCTGAGAGGTGAGGGTGGGTTTGCCAGAGTGGGAGAGAGGGGAGCCCCTCCGCCTGTCCGCAGGAGCATGGGGGGCGCTGCCTGAGCGGAGTCGCCAGGCCCAAGCTGCAGAGACAAGCCTCAGCCTGACGACAGGCGGGACCCCTGCAGGCCTCAGCGCTCCTACCCGGAATCAGGCGGTGGTTTCATCGGGTTTCATGCAAAACAGCCACACCACCAGACTTGGACTTGAATAGAGTCGGAGAGGACAACACTGAAGACAGGAGAAATGGGAAATGGTGGCAGAAACCGGGGGCGGAAGGGCGGGTGGTTACTGGGAAAATGGGATCCGGCGGGCAAGCATGTTGTGGTTTCCACGATGCAAATCTGACAGGTCTTGGGACCAATGGGAAGTGAGAGGAAAGGGAGGGCGGGACTCCCTCATCCTTATAAAATACATGTTAGATATTCGCCACCGGCTTTCAGTCAGGATGTCACTGTGATCAACTTGTAGTAAGCATTTTGACCCTTCCTGCTTAGAGCCCTGGTCCCAGAATTCCCTGTGTCTGCACAAAATAATTTTGGGCTGAAGTTAAAACATTATTAATTATTTCCATTTATGTATTGGAATAAGGAAAATAAGTTCAACACATCTTTTATTGAGGATTTTTAAATAAAATAGATGTGTTGGTTTTAAAAGCTACAATAATTAACATTGCATAGAACTTAAGTTTTTCAAAGCATGCTCACGTGCTTAAAATTTTAATTCTTAAAATGATCTTTTAAGGGAAGTATTGTTACTACCACTTGATAAGTGAGGAAATTGACTTTCTAAGATTTTATGTAACTTTTTCCCAAAGTTAATCAGTTCATAAGCAGTAGGTAGGCCAGTAATTCAATCTCTGCATTTTGATCATAAATTCTACTCTTCCTCTGCTATACCCAAGCAAACCTTTAATGTATGTGGTACGATTTTTGACTCAAGACACTGTCTTCCCAAAACCCTAGGGAAATTACAGCAAGGAACGAAAAAGGGAAAAACTTATAATAGCAAAGAAAATAAGAAATCAGCCATATAAAGGAGAGAGATGTCAATATGCTTATGAAAAAAAATTATGCAGAAATTTGGAGATAATGAATTACAGTGGAGCAAACACTGCAGAGAATTTCTCCTGAAGAAATCTGAGTGGTAATGGCTGCCTACATTCCTGGTGAAACCCCACAACGTTTCTGGTTCCTAAGATCTAGCTTTAGATGGACTGACAGAGGTATGGCCGGGAACTGGGGGACCGAGTAATGCTCCACCCTAAAACGATCTTCACTCAGTCTGCATCTCTGCAAAACGTTCAGGATGAAGGTACAGACAACATGAAGAAGCCAACATTGGGCTATAGATTATGATGGAAATGTTTTCAAACTTGAAGATTTGAAAGTAAATTCACTAAGTTCATGGTGGGCCAAAGAGGGACAGTTGAAAAGAATAGACAGATAGATGCAAGAAGCAGGGCACCAATACCTTCATTTTTGTAAAGCAGCAAATTAAGAGATACTCTGTATTGTTAAACCACCAATAAGTAAAGCGTTAAGTAAAAGTTTGAGTTAAAAAGACAAAAATAGAACTAAAAATAATATTACTGGCCACATTAAAAGGAAGGAGTGAGAGAAAATTAGAGCAGGGTAATGTAAATAAGCAAAAATCCCATTTTCAAAATTGGGAAGCAATAAGTATGACAGGAGTTATCCTGAAACACTGATGTATATGTGTATTATTTAAAGTTGTTACAGTAACAACCAGAAGAATTCAAACATGGAAAAAGGAAATGGTATAATATCCTCTATGAATGAAACTGGAGTGGGGAGAAGGAAGAGAGGAGACTGCAGCTTTTTATGCAAACATATATTTCCTTTAAGAATATTTCATAACGTTCTATACTTTTCCCCCACATGCATGTATTATTCTAATAAAAATAAAGACATTAGCTTCTAAAAAAAGCAAAGCATAAATATAAATGTTTCCCCATTTTTTTGTCTGACAATATCTATTGCTTTCCAACTTTAAGAGAGAAACATTGCATACAAAGCATAATGAAGTTTAAAAATTTTAAAGAGTTTTGGCCCATTTGGGTCAGAATATAAATTGAGCATTTTAGATTGATGTTCTTTGTTCAGTGACCTTCATGTAGCCAAGTGATCCCTGTCCCCATCACATCGCATAATGCCCTTCTCACTGCCTCGTTTATGTTCTCCCACTGGCAGGAGACAGAAGATGTAGAGGTAATTAAAATAAACAGAAATGAAGCAACAAACAAAAGCAGCAGCTGAGACTAAGATGCCCAGAGGGACTGGAGGGATTTTTGTGCCAAGCTGGCCGGGGTCCAGTGTGGGCACTCAGACCTCAAAGACTGGTAGGATTGCAAATACAACGTGTCCAGTCTGGAAAAACAGTCCAAGCCTTGAGCTCAGAAGGATGTTTTGTTTTAAAACTTGTTATTTTCTTCCTCAAGTTTTCTTTGTATAAATTGGAAGTGACTTTGGTACAAGAGACAATCCAAACTTCTGTTCAGCAAGCATTCAATGAAGAGTCTGCACCAGACACCGTCCTAGGCACTAGGAGCACCTCAGTGAACCCAACAGGTAAGACCTTTGTCATGAATCAGAAGGGATGAAAGCTGCTCTGATGTGACTCAAAGATGGAGTCAAATTGTTCAAGTCAAACTGTTGTGGCTTTACTGTATCCATCATTAATATTCACTCAGAGTTAAGAAACTATTCAGATATAATAGACCACAAAGAATTAACATTGCTTAAACCACATCTGATAGAGCTGGAATGCAAAGGTAGAAAACAACTCTCAAAAGACAAGGAATGGAACCAGGACCTGCTCTGAATGAGTCAGAAGAGTCTCCTTCACTAGGATAAGAACAGGATAGCAAAAGAGAACACTGATGTTCTAGCAACATAGCAAGCAGCTCAGCCTCCTAGTGATTAAGGAAACACATCTGAGAAAAGCAATTCAATGGCAGTTTATACACTGATAGTTTTAACCATTATTTAGCAAACACGTAGCTCTTACACGACGCCAGGCACAATTTAAACACTTTACCACGTCACTGTATGACTCCTCTTCCCATTCTGAGGATGGGTACTGCTATCATCCCCTTCACAGATACGATAATTCAGACACGGAAATCTGAAAACCTGTCCAGTGCACACGTCTAGTAAACGGTGCAGCTGAGACCTGAACCCAAGTAGTTTAGCTACTGCCTATGTGAGCAGGAAAAGTAGGCTGATACCTTGCTGTTTACAGAATACAATTCTACAATTTTTACAAAAGAATCTTGCCATGCATATTAATATTTAAAATGCACACATTTGTAGTCCAGAAATATTACTATTTATGGGAACTTATTTCTACAGAAATAATAGACCAAATAAGAGAATGAGATTTTTACAACCACCACTGCCCCCTTCAAATACGGCTTGCTGCTGTGTGAAGCTAACTTGAGTGAAATAATTTCATCTGGTCCCCATGTTTACTCACAATGGGTCAGAGGGGAGCAGTTGAAGCATGATAGCAGAAGACAGGACCATTTCATCAAATAGTGGAAAAGGAATCAGAATTGCTCTCTGCTTCAACGGCTCCCTAAGGCTGCATGTCCTCTATGGAACCCGGATATATCACCGCAAGGCTGACAGCAATTGGGAATATAAATTTGGTGTAAGAGTGAGCCCTGCTGAACTCTAGCCTATACCACTTACTATTACAACACTGGTCGTGTTATTTTAAAATTTTGTATTCTCATCTACAATATAACAGTAACTACTACATGGGCTTGTGGTGAAGTTTAACGAGGTTCATGTGTGTAAAAGTTGGCGAACGTTAGCCAAACGCATGCCCCCTGCTCCTTCTCCCCCTCCTTTAGCCCCCACCCACTACCATCACAATCAGAACTTTTCTGAAGATCCACTGAAGTGAGGAAGTCATTCTTTGTGTGCATGTGACTTGGAGCCTGTCACCTCTTTTAGTTTGCTCCCACGTAATACAGCAGATAGAATGTTCAGCCACAGACACTCCAAGTAGTATAACCAGTGGCCTGTGAGGGGGGCTCCTGCCCCAGTGGCTGTCATTGCTCAGCAGTGGAAGCCTTCTATCACTTCTTTTCAAATGCTTCAAGCTCCCAAACTATAAGCCTTAAACTCACACCGCCTCTCACGAATTTAGATGTAGACGTGAGAAATAAGGGCCCCAGGTTGGTTTGTTTGGTCTTCATTTGGGGAACAGGGACACTCTAGGACACATGGCTGGGTAATGCTCTGTTGTGCTGTGAAGTTGGAGAAACCTGAGACAGTTGTCCTTCCTCAGGTCAAAGAGAAGAATGGGGAAGGATGCGGACAGCCCTCTGGTGAGCGTGTCATACCTTCAGCAGAGCAGCCTCCTGCCTAAATAGGATAGCAGTGCAGGACAGACAGCCCAGAAAGAGCAGACACAGAAATGTGACCTTCCCAAACCACAAAGTAGGAGCCAGTGGGATACTGAGGTGAGAGGCGCAAGCACGTGAGACTGTACTTGTACTGGTGGTTGGCTGGTTGGCTGGTTGGTTGGTTGGTTTGAATTCTTGCTTTGTTAGGTTAATGCCAAAGTCTCTATGTAATCGTTATCTCTTTATAGAAATGTTTGCCCAGATCTCTTTAGAGTAAGCTCCTATTAAAAAGATATATATCAATAAATCTGTTTTGTATTGATACTTGTATGTACAAATGTGTACGTGTGTATATAGGTATCTTGTTTCACCATAGTGGACACTATGGAGATTTTGAAAACAGGTTAAATTATTTTTTCTTTCTTTGAAATTTTCATTTTACTTAATTATCATTCATTTTATAGTACTTGATATTTTTAGATAAGATAGCAAGCCAAGACTAATTTGATTTTATATTTGATTATTTCACTCATATAATAAATCATATTTGTCAATAACTAAGTTGTTTAAAATAAATGTTAATAATACTTATGACAATATTACACAGGCAGTTATTTGTCCACATTACAGCACAGAAATTGAGTAGGTGGGGACACTTACTTTCAATGAATGAGAATCGAGAATTAATCAGCTTTGATGAGGAAATACAAAGTAACCATCTGTTTCCTGTGACTAATAACTTCTTTTTTATTCTCAATTTCTCTCTCTTACAATCCTCACACTTACTTTCCGTTAGAAAATCTCCCTAACATCTATATTGTAAGGCCTCACAGAGTATTTATTGGAAGATTGTTAGCATCTAATTTAGGTTTTCCTAAAACAGTTTATTTATACGATGACATAACACTTTTTTAAAATAGAAAACTTATGATTAAAAGTATAAAGCTATATTCTTTTTTTATATTTGCCAAGAAGAAAAATTTCAATGTGAATACTCATGAGGTATTTAAGAATGTTAAGTCCATTTGAATAATATAAAACCTGCTTTTATACACACAAAATCTCCACTCAAAACAAACACTAATTTTATGCAAACTTGGGTAAGTTCTACCTTCAAGATTTGGTATGTACAATTATGCCTTTTCCTTTCATTCCAATTTCTGTTTTCTTAGTTCGTAACATTAAATATCCCATTAAAAAGAAAAAAAAAATCTTTCCACAAGTTACCGTGAATTCCATTACTCTTCACCTTCCTCTCAGCACTCCTGATGCCTCCTTTTGGCTATTTACATTAGTTCTAGCTTAGAACTTGGTATCCCACACGTATTTGTTGAAAGAATGAATGAAGGGACACAAGACGTTTTTACCTAATTTTTTCAATCCAGAGGGTAATCATCTTACACTGCTCCTTTCTAAAGTGACTGTGATGGATTTATCAGCCACAAGGCTCTGTTTGCACCAACTGTAAAGCTATGTCCTTCTGCTGCTGCCTGGTGGAGTCTCCACCGTGTCGACAAGCACTACAGGAACCAAAGCTGTGACACCAGGAAGCCCAGGAAGTCAGCTCCATCTGCCACACCCATGAGAGTTGACGGTGTCACACATTAAGTAGATTTAACGTATCGTTTCAAAATGTACCCACATAAGGAAAGCATTTCAGTCAAGATTTTGTAATTACGATGAAATCTCTTAAATGGAGGTGTCCGGGATTGAATCATTCTAGGCATTTTCACTGAATTTCTTCCAATAGTCAGATGTGATTTCTGAAATTTTTCAAACAACATTAGGGGATTCTGAGGCTCTGGATACTGTGGCAAAGCTGTATTTTCTTCATGGAAACGAAGTTAATCCTGAAGGTTGTCTTTAACTAGCTTGCAAAATGGCACCTACGCTTCACACAACATTATAATTAAATGATCAAAGTGCCTGCACAAACCATGGCTTCCTTTTCCTTTTCATTTCTCCTAATCCTCCCTCATTTAAAACAGCTGCTGCCACGCACAGGGAGGACCTCTGCAGCCCGAGCCCCCAAATCCTGCTTGGAACAGTTCCCAGGAGCACACTGCGCAGCAATAGTCGTGAGAATAACTCTGAAAATAATGTCCCAAGATGAACTGGATCCAGATACCAATTCTGAAGGCTGTAGTGACCAGAAGTAATTGTCCTAATGCTGCCTAATGAAAAGGAAAGAAAAGGATGGATTAACTGTGCCAAACACATGCATTTCTACCTCGTAACTGACCGCAGAAATGCCTGCTTCTAGGCCCATTAAAGAGCGCTTCAGAGAGGGCAAGAGCAGAACGAGGTTCTCCTCAGAACAGGATAGTAGGTTCTGAGTTATCTGCTTAAACACCATACCTTGACGAAATGGATGATTCAGTACTAAAAGAAGCTTAGCCACAATTTTTAAGACACGATCAATATGAACTTGATCACTGAAAACCTAGGATAATAAATTATTCAAGTGTAATACCCATTTTCAACCTTCACGGTCTCTCTCCCCCAGGGCCCACTCTGCCTGCCAGTTTTAAATCTCTCCTCTGGGAGGACGTGGGGTGAGTTTTCTCTCCTATCACAGCTGAATTTTGAAATCTCATGGTGCATTTCTACCTGCTTCATAGATAGCTCTCATGTTCCATTGAAATCTCACATCAGCATGTCCCTCAAATCTCACCTCAAAAAATCAAAATACCAATGGCGTTCACTCAAGGCCCTTCATTCATTTAAATTGAAATACTGAATTTATAGCCATTGGTGAGCTCTCTGATGAGTGCCCAGACTGATGAAATTAAAATACTGCTCTCTCCCTCCATGCCTAACTGCATAGGAGCCTGGGCTAGGATGAGGAGAATGCGAGAGTTAGCAAGCCTTCAGGAAAGGACTGGAGGTTGCATAGGCAGGTCAAGGTGTGCTCGGCACCTGCATGTGGACACGTGCAGAGACGTGGACACATGCGAGTGCACCCAACCTGGTGACTGTATGTCTGCATTCATTAGAGGGAAGGGAGGGAGAGTAAGAAGGAATCAGGTGGAGTGGAGCCAGTGTGTGAAGGAGATTGTGTCGTCAACACAGAAGTGTCAGACTGACTTTTCCGTGGGCCTCTTCGTTTTCAGAGGCCCTCCACTTACACACACACCTGCTGATGTGAACTTCCCAGGGCACAGCGCAGATAACTCAGCTTCTCCATTCGCCAGTCTTCGATGGCCACAGTGTTTAATTAAACCCACAAAATATTAAGTGTTTCCTAGGTTCCAGCTTTTTCTGCCACTTTTCCTCACATGCTTATATATGTCACATATAGTCCACATAGCCTAGAGAGTCTTTCCTCACCTCCACCCTCCTAAAATATTTCTACTCTAGCTGTTCTCCCCCACTCAGGACAGATTCTGTACCCTGGGTGGTCTTTATTATCATTATCACCATCATCATCACCATCATCATCACCATCACCATCATCACCATCGCCATCATCATCACCATCATCATTGTGATCACCATCATCACCATCACTATCATCACCATTATCATCACCATTACTATCATCACCATCACCACCATCATCACCATCATCATATGAAAACAACTAGCATTGAGTCATATCCAAATGTTCATCTGCATAACACTTCTTTCATGACCCGCTTCTTAACTGTCTCCCCCAAAGCATCAAGGTGTTCTTCTCTAAATCACTTTTGAATAAATTGACTGAACCTTTTACGACTTTGTCATATTATATATTTCATTTTTAGTCATCTGTTTTATATTTTAAAATCTGGGACTGTGGCTTACTCATTTTAAAAAATTTCTTTAGAAATCCAATGTAGGTCACCAAATACTTGTATAACATATGTCCACTGTACATTTAGTAAAATGTAGTTGAATTGACACTAAATTGAATTGATACACAATTAATAGTTCATGCAAAAGCCTGCATAATGTACTGTATTTTACTCTGTATAATGCACACTTCTTGGCCCAAATTTGTGAGGGAAAAATAAGGATGCACATTATACATGGGTAGTATTAATTCTGTATCTATATAAATGTTTTAAAATCTTTTATTCATGCTTATGAGTAAAAATGTAACTCTAAAAATTAATAACCTTATTCATATGCAAAATAATACCCTGAAATACAATAATTTTTATATAAAAATGTATATATAAACTTCTTGTACCTCATATCTGTTCTTATGTTTTATGATTATTTGTTACACAACATTTCTTGTACTATAATATTTGAAAAATAAATGCTAAAATTCCTTTATAATACAAAAAAAAAGTACCTAAATGTAAACAAATAAAAATTTGAATTAAAAAGTTAAAACAAAAGATTTTTTTCCTGAAAGTTTGGGCCAAAAACATGGGAGTGCATTATGTACCGTGTACTTTCTAGAGTTATAGTTGGAGTTTTTCCCTGATTTAGACCAGGTAATCTCTAAGAAAGAAGGATTGAAAAGAAAACAGGAGACTAAAATTATGCCAGCATGAGATTTTAAATGTATTTATTATGTAACAGGTTTAAAAGTGTACATGCATACACATAATGTGATTTATGAGACATTTTACACATATATGTGTATCTGTTTATGTGTATATACATGTACCTTTTTGAATGGTTTATTAACATCAGTTTGTACTCTGAAATATAGAAAATAAACATTTCCTATATTTTAGAGAGTGAAAGCAAAATTTAACCCAATTGCCTTAGATCTGCTGAATGAAACAGAATTTAAACAAGCAGACAATTGTTACATCAAACACCCTCAACACTCCATCAGCTATGTTCACTCGGCATCACGCTTGAGGAATGCAGGAGCCCTTGTGAGAACCAGCTAGAATAATGGCACCCAATCAGTGAGAATTCCAAGATGATCAGTGCTGTCCGCTCACACACTACACTTCCTACGCAGGCGTCATCAGGGTTGGAAGGGAAGTGGACCCTCCCAAGTTTAAATCGGTGATTTGCAGACAGGAACGGAGGGATCTGTGTCAGAACCTTGTGGCACGCTGACGAAATGAGGCAGGGCTGGAGCTTGTGATGCTGGGACAATCAGTAGTCATTCTGAGAGCCCTGAGACCCTCTGCTGCCTCTCAAGTACATCTGAGAATTATATTTCCCTGTGAGCTCGCAGATGCTTCATTTCTAAAGCCTTTTTTTATCATTTTTGGGGCGCAGGATATGACATAGCTAAGAAAACACAATGACATGCAGAAAGTGTGAAAAAAGGAGACTTCAACGAACCTGAAAAAATGTTCCAGGAATAGCTTAGTGAGCAGCTCTGCCTTCCGAAGTTATCACTAATCTCTCCGTCGAAGGTTTGATAGAACTAACAGAGGGAAAGAAAACATTTGGTCACCACCGCTGTCTCACACACCGGCCCAAATACATAAACAGGTCACCTCGGCTCGGGTGAGCGTGTACTATTGTAAGCAGCCGGCTTGTCATGGTTTTTCATTAATGGCTGATGAGAAATCGTTGGGGAATAGGCTCATTATGTGAACTATTCATATAAACACGTGGATTTGATCTCTATCCCACTGACAGCTCTGGGTATATTAAATGTTCAAAAATGAAGATGAATAAATGGTCTCTGCAAAAATATTTTCAATATTTCACATGTTATAAGGATATGCTATTTTATACTTTTCATTTTCCCTAAAGGGAAAATAAGAGCATGGGAAAATACACATGCAGTAAACATAACACATTTTAAAATATGAGTCGAAATAGATGAAATCAGACATCATTGTGAAAGAGCACCATCTCAGCACATTTTATCTGTCAGGACCAGAAGAGTCAGGGATTTCTGACAGACGGAAACAGCTCTCAGAACCCTGTTAGCTGTGACAGCAGCACAGCGAGCTGTGGAGGTGAGTGAGCCAGGCTGTGTGCGACTAGCCACTTCCCGTCAAGGTGGCTCAAATAATGGAGCAGGACTTGTATTTTTTACTTAAAAAAAAAAAAAGGTAGAAGGCGATCTCGCCCACAAATATGCCTCAAGCAGTTTTCACAAAAATGGTAGAGATGAAAAAAAACTGGGGGCACCTGTGACCCCCTCATCCCCCAGCGGCCCACTATAGAAGCTGGTGAAGAGTAGCCTTGTTCTGCACAGTTCCGGGAGAAAGCAATGGGACACAAGGATGGTCACAAGTTCTGACACTCGGACGTAGCCTCTAGAAAGAGAAGAGACTCTTACAAATTGAACAGTGTGTATTTATCAATGGAGTAGAGTGAGCAAACGTATTTCTCTGGTCAACATCCGCATGCACAAGTTTGGGAGGAGGCCAGCGTGGCCGCGGCCCTGGGTGCTGGCCGGGCACAGGATGGAGGGCGCCTCGGTACGTGCGCAGCTCGTGCCTCCTGCGCGCTCTCCTCACGTAGTGTTTCACGCGCACCGCCTCTAAATTAAGTTTCTAAGACTGGCGAGGACAAAACCACAACTAATCCATTTGTGCTCATTAAATAGGTGTTCGGTCAATGGAATGAGGACCTTTTTTCCCCTCTTAGAATATATTCTGAGAACAGTATTCTATTTCTCCAGATTTCTGGTTTTTTGGTTTTTTTGTTTTTTTAATTCATTTTTATTGTTAGACTTATTGGGGTGAAATCCGTTACCAAGGATTACATAGGTTTCAGGCGTACAATTCTACAGTGCATTGTCAGCTTGTTGTATAATAAGTTCACCACCTCATGTGACCTCTCTCCCCATCACCTTATATTTAGCTTCCCCCCTCCTCTCCCACCCCCTCCCCTTTCTCCCCTCCCTAACCCACTCATCCCCAAGTAAACATTAAACTATTGATTGTGTCCATGGGTTATTTGTTTGTTCATTTCTTCTTTCTTTGCTTTCAGTTTTATATTCCGCATATGAGTGAAGTCATACAGTTCTTTGTTTTTTCTGTCTGGCTTATTTCACTTAGCATGATGACCTCCAGGTCCATCCATGTTGTTGCAAATGGCAATATTTCATCTTTTCTTACAGCTGAGTAATATTCCATTGTGTATATGCACCACAGCTTCTTTATCCAGTCATCTGTCGCAGGGACCTTTGGTTGTTTCCATGTTTTGGCCACTGTGAACAGCGCTACGATGAACATTGGGGTACATAACAGATTTCTGTTTTTAACTACGGAGAACTTGCCAACTGTTTAATGATCTTTCCTTTGAGGTCATTTATTTTCTGTTTATTTTAAAAATGTATCTTCATCTTTACTATTCTATTTGAATATAATGTATTTGGAAGCCGGATTCTGCCCCTCTTTTCACCTTGTGGTTTTATTTATCCAGCTTATCAAATGACTTTTATCAAACCTAGATAATAGTCCATTAGTTTTCATCTGGCCTGTCATCCATCTTCTTTATTTTCTTCCTCTGAAACTGCAATTAGATAAATATTAAATGTTGTCATTCTTTCATCCATGACTCTTCTCTTCTGAATAATTTTTAAGAGACATGCTTCTCAGTTATCAAATTACTGGGTTTAATTTACAGGGCAGCTCTGGCTGTGGTGCTGGTGACACGTTGCTGGAGTCTAAGAACCTGGTCAAGGAGGCTTCCTACCACAGACAGTGAGTGGTCCAGGTGAGTTGAAGAGAGTGAGGGGAGGGGTCAGACTCGGGATCTGTTGGGAAGGCACAGTGGCATGCTCTCCTGACAGGCTGGAGGAGAGAGGACTCAAGACTAATGTTGAGGTTTTGACCCAAGCAACTGTAACAATGGAATTGTCATCAACTGAGTTGAGAGAGGAGACAATTAAAGAAAATACAGATTGGAATTCAACACCGGACATGTTGAGTTTGAATGTCTCTTACATATCCATTTGGAGATACTAAGGAAGCAAGAGAAAACAGAGAAAAAGAAAATAAAGAAAAAAAAACCAAATGGAACAAATAGAAAACAGCCGACAAGATTATAGATTTTTAAATCAACTCTATACCATATAGAGACCCACCATGTATCAACCATCTCTAAAGACATAGATTAAAAACAAAAGGATAGAAATAAATCATGCTGACAGACAGACAGACACACACACACACACACACACACACACACACTGCTGTGGTAGTTATATTAACTTCAGAACAAAGATTATTACCAGGGAGAAGAGGCATTGCATAATAACGGTATGATCAATTCTTCAAGAAGACATAAAAATCCTGAATAGGAATACATTAAAAATCGGAGCAGCAAAGCAGAAGAGGCATAATGAAAGAAAAAATAGAAAAATCTACAATTAAAGAATCTTCAGCATTCCTCTCTCAGTAATTGGAGAGAAAAATTAAGCAGAAAATCATTAACCTAACAGAGTATACTTACAAAAAATTCTACAGGTAACACTGACTGACTCACTGATGAGAGACTGGAAGATTTCTCCCTGCGACTGGACACAGCCCAGAGGTTCTCTCTCACCAGTTCTATTTGCCATCACAGTGGGAGATGGTGATGGTTAATTCTATGTGTCAACTTGACTGCGCTAAAGGACACCCAGATAGCTGGTACCTCATTATTTCTAGGTGTGTCTGGGTGGGGGTGTCATCGTAAGAGCTAAGGATTGGACTCAGTGGACTGAGTAGAGAAGACCATCCTCACCAGTGCAAATGGGGTTCATCCAATCCACTGAGGACATGAATGGAACGAAAAGACAGAAGGGCAAATTTGCTCTCTGCTTGGGCTGAGATGTTCCTCTCCTGCCCTTGGACATCGGCACGCCTGGTTCTCAGGCTTTGAACGCAGACCAGGACTCACACCATCGGGCTTCTGATTCCCAGGCCTTCACACTCAGGCTCAATGACACCACGGGCTTTCCTGGTTCTCCAGCTTGCTGATGGGAGGTCATGTGACTTCTTACCCTCCACAAATCGCCCAATCCCTGTATAAATCTCATCTCTACCTCTATCGCTACCCCTATCTTTATCTCTACCTCATCCCTATCTATATCTTTATAATCTACTTATCTGTATAGCTATATCTATAATCTGTAGATTTATAATCTATAGATCTATAATCTATAGATCTATATCTGTCTCCTATTGGTTCTGATTCTCTGGAGAACTCTGACTACTAAGGAGACCTAAATAGTGGAATGAGGCTAGGAAAAGAGCTAAAATGGATAGAGATTAGCAAGGAAGCACACAAAAATCTCATAGATATGGTTATCTAGGTAGAAAATCCCAAAGAGTCTATTATAAACTCCTAGGATTAATATGTGAGTTTAGCAAGGACACAGATATAAGGTCAATATATACAAGTCAATCATGTTCTTATGTGCCAGTAAAGGAACAACTGAAATTTATGTTTTAATATATATGTACACATTAACACACACACACACACACACACACACACACACACACACACAGAGCTAGAAATAGTTAAGTCTAATAAAAGTATGTCTAGAATCTCTACACTAAAACTACAAAATACTAATGAAAGAAAGAAATGATGAATACTTAAACAACTAGTGATATATATACCATGGTTATGGCTAGAAAGACTCAATATTTGTTAAGAGGTTTACTCTACTCGATATGATCTGTTGACATCATACTGCAAAAATCTCAACAAGTACTTATGTAGATGTTAATGAGCTGAGTCCAAAAGTTTTTCAAAAGGAACAAAAATAACCAATATAATTCTGAAAAAGAAAAAACATTGGCAGGCTCACAGTGTCCATTTTCATGACATTTCTCAAGACTATTAATATGGTATTGACAAATAATAGAAATACATACATCCCTGAATGAGAAATACCAAAATATATTCAACGGACATTGACAAGTGTGCAAAGGCAGTTTACTACAAAAAGAACAGTCTTTTCAACAAAGGATACTGAAAAAAAATGGAGACATGCATTTGCACAAGAATAATAATAATATAGACACATACTTGAGAGAGAAAATAAATTGAAATGGATTATACACCTGAATATAAGACACAAAAACATAAAATTTCTGGTAATCTGTATGATCTTGGGTTTAGAGATGAATTTTTATATATAAGACCAAAATCAAGACCATAAAGAAGAAAATTGATAAATTGAGCTTCATCAAATTGAAAAACTTTGAAAAAAAAATGGAAAAACTTTGCTCTTTAAATAACCGTGGTAAGAATTTAGAAATAGAGACTTCTGCTGGGAAAAAATCTTCGAAAACCACATACCTGGGAAAGGACTTAGGTCCAGAATACATAAAGAAATGTCAACATTCAGTAATACTAAACAAACAGCCCAATTACTAAATGAGCCCAAAATGTGAACCTTTCATCGAAGAAGTTGTGTAAATCGCCCATCAGAAAAGATGTTTCACATTATTTGCTATTATGGAGATGATAAGTTCTTAAGAGTATTTTCTGCACTATAGACCTACAAAAACTTTTATGGTGGATTTCTTTAAATTCATTTTTTTTTCTGGTCCCTTGAGGTATAATAGCTAACAACAACCCAGCTGAGGTGTATGTGTCCTTCGAGATTCAAACGCCTTCACAGGCATTGCACTGACTGTCTCTTAGCTCTTTAGCTCCAGTTATAACCAAATCCGGCCTTTATTTTATCTGACCAAATAAAGCAACCTCACCTAGTTGTATGTACTATAACAGTTGTCACACAGCTTTGGTGTCCCCCGGGATACCATCAATGTAATAAATGAAGTTGCTTTGATGATGAGTCATAACCAAATCTCCTCTCACCGGGGGATTGCCGTACACAGGAGAATTTCAATGTTTTCAATAGAGACCCGGAATCTATTTGGTCATCTTCCCCGTGAAAATCAAATTGTGCCTGTCTTCCTTCCACATTTACAATTGCACAGAGAGAATCAGCCAGATTTCTCAAAGCACACGAGTCGCTTTTAGCCTGTTGGATTCCTTGAGGAGTGAGAGCTACATCTGCCTGTGACAGAGCCATCCATGAAACTATTACGTCATCATTTAGTCTCCAGGGTCCATCTCTTTTTCTCACAACAAATTGGTGCAAATAAGTACTTTCACTTCCATTTTTTTTCCCAAAAAGCTTCCATTTCCCACGAATCTCCAGCACCTTAGTATAGTCCGATGTTTACTATTAGACAGCATTTGGACAATTCTACATGTTCCCATGTAAATGACCGATTAAAATTGGACAGAGGATAGATTTGTCTGACATTGAGCACTTTTCATCTCACCCATTCATTTTAATTACGGATTCAGTTGTAGTTGGTGGATCTGTACAGCATTTACAAAATCTGTCTTGCTTTCTAATCGGGTTCTCACCAAACCCTAATACCTTCTATTTGAAGTTTCAGCTCCAGCTCTCTGACACTGTTTCCTCTTCTCAAGCAGATACTATTTATCAACAAAATCAAATATTTGCCAAAAGATTTCTTCTCCACCAGCAGGGCATTCAGCACCATTGGATTCCTTTGGGGGGACAAAACAGTTGTACTTGCTACTTTCAGAATCCTGCCTTCTTCCCCTCCCTCCCCTCTTCCTCCCCGCCCCCTTCCTCCCTTCCTTTCTCCTTTGCTTTAATAACAGCTATCCTAATAGGTGTGAGGTGATATCTCATTGTAGCTTTGATTTACATTTCACAATGATTAGTGACTGATATTTCCCCAATTGAGTGGTCGTGACAACTTTGTCAGGAATAATTTGACCGTATATGGGGGTTTAGTGCTGGGTTCTCTATTTTATTCCACTGGGCTATACAAGGGCTGTCCAGAAAGTATCTAGGTAGACAGATATAGGTAGATAGATAGATGTAATAGCACTAAAGGATTTGGAATTCTGCAGACTTTGCTCCAGACAGGGTGAGCCAGAAGGCAGGACTGGAGGCCTTGGACTTGAGATGAGTTGATTAGAGGGACTTCTACTATTTGTATTGCCTTCTTTTACAGTGTTTGAATGCACTGAAATGTAATTTGTTTAATAAAATATAATAAAACCCTTTCCTACTATTATTTGAATAAATTTATCTGTATATATATATATTTGTGGTATTTCAAAATGTTAACAGAAGTACTGTTCTTTTCTTCCATCTGTTAGAAAATTAAATTAATCAGCGAAAGATGCAGCTCCACAGAATGTTTTAAATTCATATGCTCTGTGCAAATGAGGTGGTGAAAAAATATCAAGGTTTGAGTCTCTGAATCACACATCTTGTTTATAAGTCTAGGTAGGCTCCGCATTAATATTTATTCAAAATTCAAAGAAATGAATACTCATTCAGACTTCCACCTTAGATTTTAAGACCGCTTCCCCTACACTGAGTGAACATTATTGCTGCATCTGAAGGCATGGTTTCCAGGATAAATTACAATATATATCTCCACAAAATTACAAGATAATGTCCTAACAGCTACACTTTTCATGACACGATATATGACATACAAAGTCTCCATTTTTGTGACGCAATATTTGTTGCTAACTGAAATGAGTCACTCCTACTGCAGATCTGTTATCATGTAGGCACCCTTCCTTCCAGCACTGAGAGATCAGCTCTGACAAGGGAAGCAGGACTCTGGCCAGGATGCCTACCTACAGTCCACTGGGGTGGGCGGGGAAGATGTAATGAAAAATAATAAGCACTGGAAAATTATAATTTTGATACATTCTATGATATGTGATGTTAAAGAGAATACCTGAGTCAGGGATGTGCAACGCTAAGCTCATGGAAGGACAGAACATCCAGGCTAGAGACTGAAATCTGAGGAGTAGCCAATTTGGCCAAGACTGTAATGAGGAGGAACCACAATCTTCTGGAGTCCTGAGGACGGGAAGCGCTTGGTACACTTAGAGAAGAAAAGGTGGTCCAGTGTACCTGGACAGCAGACGCAGAGGGAGGGAGTTGCAGAGCTGAACTTGGAGAGTCGTCACAGACCAGATGCACTAAACCTGGAGGCACTTGTTGGTAATTTGGATTTTATTTGAGATTTAGTAAGAATGCCTTCAAAGAGGTTCAAGTAAAGAGGCGAAACACGCTGTGACTGCTTTGTGGGAAGACAATAGTGGAGCCAAAACGGAGGCAAGAAAACAAGTTCTGACACTCGTGGGAAATGCCAAGTGGGAAGGGTTATTCTTCCGGAAGAGGGTGTTGAAAAGAAAGTCCAGAGTGGAGAGTCGTTGCCGGCTGATGGTTAACTGGGTATTGCAAGGGACGGAGAGTAAGTCCTGAGATTCATCTTGGATAAACCAGTGGGGAGAGGGCTGGTGACACTTGCACTCCTTAGGACATCATTTGCATGTTTATAAAATGCTGTATCTCTACAGAAAAATCTGCAATGCACATCTTATTTTTAAAACCACTTTAGGGGTTCCCTGGTGGTGTAGTAGTTAGGCTTCGGGGCTCTCAGTGTTGCAGCCTGGGTTCAATTCCCAGTCAGGGAACTACCAAAAAAACCCCACTTTATATTTGACTTCCCACTAATCACTCTGAATTAGAAAATATTACAATTGCTCCATTTCAAAACAATAGTGAGGTAACAAGCAGCATTTATTTTATATTATGATGGTTTTAATGATCATTCAAATCAATTGGAGTTTATCACCTGGTTAATAGAAGTCTCATAAAATACTCGATTTAAATTCTAAACATGCATATCTAAAAATGGTGTCAAGATTAGGTTCCTGTCCAATAAAACAGGGGTCCCAAACCCCTAGACTGGTAGAAGTCCATGGCCTGTTAGGAACAACACAGCAGGAAGTGAGCAGTGAAGCTTCACCTGCACTTGCAGCCACTCCCCAGCGCTGGCATCACCACCTCAGCTCCACCTCAGACCATCAGGCATTAGATTCTCTTAAGGAGTGCGCCCTCTATTGTGAATGGCCCCTGTGAGGGATCTAGGTTGTGCGCTTCTTATGAGAATCTAATGACTGATGGTCTGAGGTGGAGCTGAGGCGGTGATGCTAGTGCTGGGGAGCGGCTGCAAATACACATGAACATGAACAGAGAGGTTTCAAGGCACAAAGACCATCATCATCAATTGCTTGCAGACTCTTATCAAAACCCTATCAGTGAGTGGCAAGTGACAATTAAGCTGCATCTGGTGATAGGCTTTATAGTGGCAACTGAGTTGTATAATTATTTCATTATATATTACAATGTAATAATAATAATAATAGAAATAAAGTGCACAATAAATGTAATAATGCCCTTGAATCATCCTGAAAACATCCCCCACCCCTGGGTCCGTGGGAAAATTGTCTTCCACCAAACCAGTCCCTAAGGCTGAAAAGGTTGGGGACCTCTGCAATAAAATAAAAACAAAATACATATATTCTTACCTCTAGTATTTTCAGCAAAGTCTAATTGAAGGAAAATGATTGGTCTATGCTATCTCACAATATAAGGCTTGTTTTTCTGTGAAACTTTATAAAAATATTTAATTGTTTTAATAATAAACATAGTAAAAATATTACTGTTAAAATATTTAGATATGTAATTAAATTTAAATATTCAACCCTGAATATACAGATATATTTATAAAAGAAATTTAGATGGAAGCCCAATGTATCCAAATTGTATCTTAAAATTTCTGTAACTAAATAGATGTGTCACTTTTCCATTTCTTGGCAGACATACCATAATATGCGTCAATTACACAACTGAAATAAATAAAGACAAATTTGTAAATATTGACATTTAGGATAACATATAGAAATAAAAAAACACAGCATTTTACTTGGCAGTATTTTTGACTATGAGTGTTGTGGTGCATAGCAAAAAATTTAAATGAGTCAATGGTTGTCAAAATATAACATGTATTTAAATATTGATATATTTGATAGTTGATAAAAAATCAACTTTAAAAGAGATTCTATACTATTTACATTTGGTATGAGAGCACATGATATTCTTTCAGTATATTTCAGTAAATGCATCTCTACATTGAACCTCACTCCCACAATTCTTTGCCCCATTTACTGTATTTCAGAAAATAAATGTTGGTTATTATTTACTGACTCTTCAGTAAGGGGTTCAAAACTTTGGCCCTCTCTATTACTATGAAAGAAAAATAAATTTTAATAACTAGGGTTGAGTTATGAAATTGTGAAATAATTAACCTGTATGAGATACTTCAAAATATTTTTATATGAACAATAACAAACACCATTTGCTTCCTTGGAAGATATCTGTAATAGTTAACCTTTAATTAATACTTGCGTGGGAAGATACATTTCTAAATTTATGGGATGGATACATAATTTTTTGAACAAACAGTGGACATGTATTACAGGAAAGGGACACGAGACATGTGGAACCCATTTTGGAAAGCGTGAAGAGAATCTAGCAAAACTTACTTAATTCCACAAGTTTGATATTTGTCAGACACGGTATTTACAACACAATTGCCACAATTGCCCTTTTGAGCTCCCCCTGTCCTGAAACTTAGTAGCTGCTGGTTATCTCAGAGTGAAGGCCATTGATATGGAAGTAAAAGTGTGCCCACCTCATTGCTCTGGCATCCTGCGTAACCTTTTATCAAAGTTAAAATTTTAATCAAATTCCCTTACATTGTGACTCTCTGAGTCAATACCTGAAAAAAATGAGGGAATTTTTTTCTTCGTATCTGATATTAATCATAGGCAGATGGACCATTCTAAATGGGACAAAAAACGACAACACTGTCCTGTTTCAAACCACACGTCTGGTCAGCCTACTGACACCTTGAATTTAGCCCAGTGAGACCAGGCCGACCACACGTACCGTCTGAAATGCGACAGGACCGTTGTTTTCTGTCCCGTTTAAAATGGGACGTCTGGTCAGCCTGATTAATCATCTGTTGTGTCGTAGAATAATGGAAGTCTGAGAACTGCTTAGTGAGTCAGGCCCTGCTGATTGCCCACCTGATACTTATTTTCTCTTTCTTCCTAATTAAGAAATTCCTGGCTTTATTTGAGGTGGCAGTAAGTGCAGCTAACGCGCTCCGCTTCCTACTCACCCGCTCAGCTGGCTGTGGCCGTGTGATCGAGTCCTGGCCAAGGTGCTACGGAGCAGGCTTAGCCACCACCGGCCTCAAGGGATGTGGAGCACCCAGTGGCACACCACTGGGCCTGTTCTCATTTTTGTGATGGTTAATTCTATGAACGAACTTGTGCGGGCTGCAGCGGGTAGCCAGGCCTTTGGTCAGTTTCTTCTGGGTGTTTCTGCGAGGGTGTTTTTGGATGAGGTTAACACATTAATCAGCAGAGTACAGCCGACTGTCTTCCATGCAAACGGGCCTCGCCCGGTCAGTCGAAGGTCTGAATGGAGTAAGATTCAACCTTCCCCAACGAAGAGAAAACTCTTCATCGCACTGCCTTCAGAGCTCATCTGAAGTCTGACACACACACACACACACACACACACACACACACACACACACGGATATAGTACCAAGTGGCTCTGCATTCTGTAAAAAATCGCACCCTGATGTTTTCCAGTGCTTCCCACCACATGATTAAAAACTGCAACTGAAGAATAAAACACTTTCGTCACTGCAAATGCATTCGTGCACGCAGACTAAGACCGGGGTTAGACGAAGCGGTGACGTATAGCAAATACGCAAAACGGTGCAAGGGGAAACCTCACAAGCTTGAAGTAGCTCACATTTCATTCCTCGCAATGTGTGAGTACTATTTTACGTGTCTTAGGTTTATTTCACTGACTCTACAGTGGCATGTGCTAGACTCCCTAATCATCCCCCGTGTCACGAAAGGCAAAGAAAAACACAGGGGTTAAGTGCCTTGTCTGGAGGTTACAGCTTGTGGAAATCTGGTTCAGAAAAGCTGAGCGTCTCACCAGAGTGTGTGGATGACTTCCCTGGCTCTCCTTAAGGGACAGAGAGGACTGGATGTGACCGTTCACAGACACCTAGACTCGGCTTACTCTGAAATGACTGTATTACTAATAACAGTGTTAGTTTTAAAATGTGAGCATACCCCAGGAATTGAAGGTATAGCCTTTACATATTTTGAGGTGAAAAAACAAGATTTCTGGATCCACTTATATTACAATGTATTTTGCATTTTGGGCTACCTCACTAACTTTTTCTGAACTTCTGCTTCACTATTTATGTTGAGCTGTTGGAGTAGATACTGTTTCCTCTCTACGTGTCTGAATCGCTATAGAGTGCCACCCTAAGGCGGGCTTTATGCTTGGGTCACTCGATTCATCTTTGGTTCCGACAGTAGTCAACATCTTCCCATGAAATGACTGGAAACAAAACCCTCTGCCTTATAAATCAGAACTGAGTAACACAACCAAAAATATACTCAGGTCTCGTTGAGAACACGAGCCTCATAAAAGGCACAGAAATTTCAGCCCAAGTCAGCCTAAACCCAACTCCTGGGTGAGAGCCGCACGTACGTGGTGCTGCTCGTTTTCATTTCACACACCCCATGGTTTCTAAGGGTTTGATTGGGTTCCTATTCTGTAATGGTTTTTTCCTTTCTCCTTGTCGTTTATGTGGAACTGCCATTATGACACATACTCTTGATATTAAAAATTTGGCTCACATCCTTATTTCCATCCTCGGGTTGATTTCTCAAAGTGGAATCACTATGTAAATAGTACACACAACCCTAAGCCTCTTAATACCTAGCTAAATCAACCTTTTGACAATTTGATGAAAAAAATGTATCTCATTTGAATGTGCACTTCTTTGGTTCCTAATGAGGCCATCCTTGTAAACATAATTTTTGGTCACATTCATGTCTCCTTTTCTTAGTTGCTGGAGATATTAGAGCACATCATTTTAATTACTTCCCTCTCTAAAATCGTAACTCAGAGATACAGCTCTTCATTTCTGAATGGCTGTGGGGAAGCTTTCATTATGTCATCTCCTTTCCTGCCACTCAAGTTCCTAGAAGTGATTAGCTCCATGCTATAGCACTCACATAAATTGTAAATGATTATGCAATTGACATTATGTACTCAGATCCAACATGCCATTGTACTTTTTGGCAAGGGACATATAAATGTTAATCATCACATCTAGTTTGCCAAGCAAATAGATCAAAATAGTTAGAATATAATTATGTATTCGTGAGTTAGATAACAGCATGGTAGTCCCTTCTAGATTGGCAGAGGTAAACAAGGCCAATCCACGCTTGCCTCTGCCAATGTTTATTTATTTTCTGGTTGATTCTCTGGCACTCAGTAAGTATTAATAATTGGCATAAAATCAGGAAAAAGAGATAGATATTCCAGAGCCCACATCTCTTGCATGCCTGGGGAAATTAAAGCACCTGAAGATAAATGTAAACACTGAGAGCAGTAGGAGGAAAAACCGACGGGCCATGTTCTGTGAGACGAACATTCGCATGGACCCCATGGGCCAGGTGGCTGACCTGTTCATAAAGCTGTCCTTGTTCTTCCTCTGCCTGGCTGGCTTGGCACTCACAACCCCATCGATTTTCCACAAATGGGAATGACCTCATCCGTCAGGCCAATCCCATCCTAAACGGAATCAACAAAAGGATACTTATTTTCCCTAGGGGTTGATATGGTCACTATACCAGGGCTGCCCAGAAAGCATCTATCCATGTAATATGAAAAACAGAGGCATTTATGGCTGGATTTATTCTGGACAGCCCTCATCTGTCTGGACACCTGTTAATACATTGGTGCTCAAGAGAATTATAATATGAGTAGATCTTCCAAGGTGGGGCAGAGGCAAAAGGAGGAAGCGATGGTGAACGTGTGCAAGTCCGACACTTCAAGAAGACAGAATTAAGGCAGAGAGCTCTGTCAGAAGCTACACGAGTGATGGAAGTAAATACATTGTGTACCATCGCACACGTCCCTAAATAGGTAAAATCTCTTTCACTGGAGCCACAACAAATTTGGGAACACACAGGGGTTAGGAATCCTAAATGGAATGGAATTAAGGAATGTGCAAGCTGATGGATATTTGAATTTCAAATATCTGCATTCTACCTAACACAATGTCATGCTTTTCAACTGTAAATTCTGGCAAAAAAGATTGTAACAGCCCACTCTAACTATGTGGTGAAGACTCCGGAGTAAAGACTAGGATGAATGGGAAACAGACAGCCTACAGATCATAATGGGAAATAAGAGCAGGTCCTCTCCTTTCTCTTAGATCTTTCTAGGTCAGTTTAAATTGCCAAATAGCAAAAGAATGATACATTAAATAAGCAACAAAACCACATGCAAAAGAACAGTTGTACCTGTTTTAAAAACTCACTTTTGGTGCATAGAGGACTCAGGTAACTAAACACACACACACACACACACACACACACACACACACGCCTCCAACCTGGAATACCATGTAACATAGGATATTTGGTCAAATAAATCTGATCATTTCTGGGAAGATATTTTTAGATGAGATTTATGTTTAAATCAGAAGAGTTTCAGTAAAGAGGGTTACCTTCCATAATGTTTGTAGTGAAAGGTCTTTAGAAAAATGGACCTCCCCTGAGGGGGGTGTTCTGCAGGCAGACGATTGGAGTTCAACGGCTCTTCACTGGGTTTCCGGCCTGTTGGCCTGCCCTGTAGATTTGGGGTTCACATCTTCCTCTTCTCTCTTGCTCGTTCCCCAAATACACACACACACACACACACAAATTGGTTTTGTTTCTCTGAGGAACAGTCACTACTGATACAATTTCTAATCCAATCAATCTATAGGCTTAATACAATCACAATGAAAATACTGATGAGATGCATGTCTGTGGATGTGTGTATGCATAATTTTACCTAAATTGAAAAGCACACTTGTCTATTAAAATTTATGTGATGGTTCAAAGGGGAGGAAATTCTTCTCAATCTAGATGAAGAATGAATGTGCTATCTTTTATGAAATGGGGTAATGTGATATTTAGGACTGGGACAGGTAAATGGATGGAAAAATTAAGAGCCCCCAAAGGGACAAATCCAAATTGAAATTTGATTAATGACAAAGCTGGGTCTGGAAGTGCGTAGGGAAATGTGGTCTGTGTAATGAATGATATTGGGTCAATTCAGAATCCACATGGAAAACTAAAATTGGACTTCAACCGACGCCAAAATGAATGCTCGGTTTATTAAAACTCCATTACACAAAGAACATTTTCAAAGACACTATCAAAACATCTTTATGACCTATAATCAGAGAGGACTTCTTAAGTGAGAAACAACAAATAGAGTTCACATGAAGACACTCATATAAATTCAACTACATCAAAATCAACGGCTTTCGCGTTTGAGGAACCCCAAAATAACATCTTCGGATAGAGCCACTGTCATTGTTATTGAACAAAATCTGCCCCTGACGAATGAAACCATATTCTGTCTTTTTAGTTGAGGTTCGCGCCTGCTTCCCACCCAGTTCTAGAAGACTAGTTATTCAAGAGCCGAAGAGCAGGAAGGGGAGGAAGACACAGCAGTGTCCCTCAGGGCCAGGGGCTTCCAGGCGCCTGCGACCCCCGCGGGGTGAAGGGGAGACGACCCTGGAGACAGATGTAAGGAGGAAATTCTGGAGTCACTGACCCGGGTTTCTAAGGCCTGAGACTGAGAAGAACGCTTTGCATGTGCCGAAGCGGCGGTCCCCAGTAGATGAAGTGGAAACGATCACAGAACGGAGAGACAGGCCTGCTCGCACCTGGAAGGGCGCCTCATACGATTACTCACACGCGGGGGTCCGTCGGGGGAGGGGCACTGTGCGCCCCCCAAGGACGTGCGCGAGCTGTCTGTGCCCCCGGGGCCGCGGCGCAGCCCAGGCGCGCTCATCGGCCCCATTACCGTAATACCAGGGCAGCGCCGAGGCCCGTTCTTCCACGAGCCCGTGCTAGTACGGTGCGAATAGTAGGAGATGTAAAAGTTACAGCATTCAAGTGTTTATAAATAGTGGCCCCGGGGACTCGTGCTTTCAGAGATCTACTTGCTTCTTGTGCTTTTCACTGCGGCCGAGTGGGTCCCAGCTCACTGCGGGGGATCTAGGGCCTGACCTCTGACCCACGGCAGGAGTTCGTGCCTTGTGTTTGACCCCGCAGAGCATCACTGGTCCGCGGTGAGCCAGCAGGTGCAGCACTGAGATACCGGGTGGGAGTCTGCTGACCCTCTCCCCATTCTGGCTGGTGAAGTACGGAGCCTTCGCCCAGAATTTAGCAAAAGTCAACGGGCCAAAACAAACCAACAAAGAAAGCAAGTGGATTAGCCGTGAAAGAGAATTCTGTAAACACATTTACAGGGTTGCAAATCTTGTTGACATATATATAAAATCTCATATGTAGGTATGTACGATATACTTGCAGTTAATTATTAAAAATTAATTAATTGGTAAATATAACTGTTACGAACATTAATATTATTCTGGTGTTTGTTCCCAATTTATCTTTACTAGTGCTAACGGATTTTGGGGTCTCTGTTCTGCATCATCAGCACCAGCAAGAAAGGCAGGAGACACCTCTTCGGACCTCCCAGGAGAATACTGTGCAGATCTCTGCTAACGAGGAGAGGACAGTCCCAGATACCCTGGCGGGCTCACAGGGTGTGTTGCCTCATTCCTTAGCATGAGAAATGCTTACCACCAAATCCAAATTACTGATTTTTTAAAATGTCTTTCAACAGGAGATTACCATTGAAAATATCTTTGAACTTATAAAATATCTTACTTTATCAAAAACCAAATTTTCGAACATTCTTAGAGACTTCATGCACCGTTTATAAATCTCCATGAACCTTAGCTTGAGAGCACTAGTTTGTCTTATTCCCCATTTAAAAGTTGTCAGCAAACAAATAGTGTGAGATATCCACCCTTGTCTCAGGGAGCCGGCACTGGAATGAGGGGGACAGACACTGACACCCCTTCTATCCATTGCACAGGTGAGGATTTCAGGCTAAAACTGCTTCATTACAAATTAAAGGGTATATTTTTGGTAGCTAATGATAGGTTCAATTTTAATTCATCTAATGGTTTCCTTAATGAACTCTCATTAGGACATCTGTTAAGGGCTCAATGTATTACATTTGTCATTTTGTTTTTCCCATTAAATTAGCATTAAAGTTATTTCACTTTTTTATTAAAAGTTGATTATTAATGGCAATATATGTGTAATTATAAATAAATAAATATATATATATATATATATATATATATATATATATATATATATATATATATGGCTGTAACTTTCATGGTTCTAAATATACTTCCTAAGTAGGGTGAATGAACTTTTTTTTTTCTTTTAGTTAATAATTGAATTAATCTTGTTAAGGATTTAGGATCTCCTTTTCCTTTTTCTCAGAAACTCTCTAAATTGGAGAACCTCCACAGAAGTTCTGTCATTAAGTAGATATGTCAGGTGACAATGAGTCAATGATCAAAGCGGTGATGTAATGAGGACACAAGTGTGTGATGTCTGTTTTTCTTTTAAGAATTCTGCTCTGCATTAGCATTACAGCAATGTGGCTTTGAAATAGCTTCTTAAAAAATAGAAACCATTTTTATCACCAGCTTGTAAAATTTATAGGGCCCAGAGTCTCATTATTAATTATACCTGATGGATTTTTCAAAACATCAATGAAAAACTCTCTCTCTAAGGTAAAATACATGCCTCAGTTCATATGGTGGTTTTCTTTAGTCTTACAGATGATTACAAAATGAAAGGATTCCAAGTGAAGATCTGATTTTTTTTTCACGTGAAATTACCATACTAATATTTTCACTTCTAAAGCTATACCTACGTTCAATGTGCATCTAGTTTTACCATGGACATGGACTAGAAATTCAACCACAATGCATCATACATATGTATTTAATTCCCCTAATAATTTTTACAGGCTTTCAGAATTATTCCATCCTACAACATTAAGTATCCCCAGGTAAATTAAGTTCACTGAGAAACTACAAACTCTTCTGGTCACTGACTTGTCATACGCTTTGAACTAATATTATTGTACAAATATCACATAATCCCATGTTACCAATTTCTACTAAATCTATAGAAAAAAAAACAGTCTTAAGAATGAGAGAAATGGTATTTGTTGAAATATCTATTGAATATCTTCTTTGTCTGAAAGGTGACAAATAACTCTAGAAAATAAATGATCACAGCTCAAAGAACAAGACACAGAGATCTAACAAACATCCAATCCACTACAGATTTTAATTATTTATAGTTACACAAAAATGTCCATATTTGTGAGTGATCTCTGCTATTTCTATCAACAATTAATCTTTGCAAAAGTGATGGATTTTTTGTGTTGAAAATAACAACTGATTAAAATCTTTCTGAAAAATGAAAAGATTTCCTCTATTAGAAATTTATTGTAAAAATGCGGCGATGGATCCGTAGAAACCAATTACAAAGGCGTTGATGTTCTACAGCAGTCAAAATAGTACACAGAGTAATAAAAATATTTTTCTACCATTGAATATAATCAATTATACATAAAATAACATACGATTCCAAGATAAATGAAACACTTCAAAAAATCTATAAACTTGACCAATTTTGAAGAGATTCCAAGAACTGTTATTTTTCACGTTGACAGATGTTTTCATAAAGTGATGAAATTAGCAAACTTCGAGCCAAATGCAGGTCTCCTGTAAGTGTCCCAAGGGGTATGTGGGCTAAAGGATTCTTTTTAGGGGGACGACCATGGAGATCGCCTGCATGAACTGAAAACTGCGATCACTGTTGATGTGACCCAGGAGCTGTAACTCCAGAAGGTCCCAGTCATTCCCTTCATGTGCCTGAGAAACCGACTGCTGACAAGACAGCAGTTGGAAGGAGGAAAGCTGATTAGAACTTTCAGCAGGTACACAGTGACAAAAAAGTGAAAACCAGAACTTGGGGCTCCTCAGGCAGACAGCCTGGAGAGTCAAGGTGCCAAAGAAAGCTTGCTCAGAGGAGGAAGCCCAGACTGGGCTCCACGTGCCCTCCGTGCATTTGCACATCTCTAGGGCTCAGGGCCTGAGAAGTCCAGCAAAAAGCAGCAGCTAAGAGTGTGAGTTTTCAGCAGCCTCGTGAAGCACAGGAGGAATAAAAAAAGGACATTTGGCACATAAAGAGGAGTAAATTATGAAGGGTGGAGCACAAAGAACATATTAAAGAGGGCAGAAGCGATGCACAGAGCGCGGCATAAATCTGGGATCCAGGAAAGGCGAACGGGAGGGAATGGAGCAGAAACACTGACGGGCTCACGGTGGAGAATTTTCTAACACTGATGAACAACGTCAAGCCCCAGATCCAGAAGTTCCGCAAACTACAATGGGGTCAGCAAATCTACAGGAATAGAAAATAGATCGGCGATTGCCTGGGAGCTGGGGCTAGGAACGGGGATCAGACTGTAAATACGAGTTTTATCTGAAGTGATAGCAATCAATACTCAAACTGAATTGCGGTGACAGCTGCAGAACTCCCTAAGTTTACGACATACCATTGAACTGGACACTGAAAATCAGTGACTTTTATGGTGTACAAACTATGCCTTAATAAACTTGCTCAAAACAAACAAGAGCAGGATAAATATGAAGAAAACCACACCTATAAGAGGGAAAAGAGTAGATATTAAAAGCACCAAGCACCCAGATGAAAGATACAATACCTTCAAATAAAAAAAAGAAAAAAGAATTAAGAGCTGTCATACAAATACGAGGGCTGTCCGGAAAAATATCCAGCCATAAATGCCTCCATTTTACATATTACATAGCTGGATACTTTCTGGACAACCCTCGTATATAACTAAAGAATAGTAAGAAGTGGAGAAAATGGACAATTATTTTTTATTTAAAATGAGCTGTCTATGAGACAGAAAAAATAATGTCAGAAAAGTAAAAGAGAGGACATTGAAATTAAATATTAGATGGTGGATTTAAATCCACAATAGTAGTTATTATATTAAATACAAATGGTTAAGTATTGTAAAAAAGACAAATGTTGTCAGATTGGATTTTAAAAACAAATACGTGCTAAACTTACACACTTCTTAAAAGAATGGTACAAAAAAAAAAGAATGGTAAGATTGAAATAAGAAATACCATGTAAGCGATAGCTAACACAACTCGGTGTATCTAATATTTGTATCAGAGTAAGTATGAATGTAAAAGAAAAAAATACTAGTATAGACACTCCTCACTTAACAACTGAGTTCCGTTTCTACAATCAGGTCATTAAGTGAGTTGGTCGAAAAGCAAAGATCTTAAAGGGGAGTGTCTCGTGGTGTGTCTGGTGCCATAGGGCACGTATTTTTCGTTAGATGATCACGCGACACCACACTTATAAAGGAGATACGTGCGCAGTGTTGTGCAATTGCGATCGCTTGTGTAGTGAATACTAACCGACTGTAGGGACCCAAGACTGACAAGGGGGACTCCCTAGACGGAGGCAGCCTGAGAGCGGGGATGGATTCCCCGGGCTGGAGAACGAGTCGTTAAGTCCTAGCTGTCGTTAAACAGGTCGGTCGTTAAGTGAGGAGTGGCTGTATTAAGAAAAAATAATGTGGAACTGCGTAAACTGTGTAAATTAGGTCTTGGGGATTGCTTTCTTAATGGTAAAAGAACAAGGTGGGTTAAAAAAAATCTTAGCCTAAATCAGTGGTACATTTCTCTTTGACTTGACCTTAATGATAAAAGAATTAGGGAGCAAACGGCGGGATGCTGAATCCCAGGTTTGACTTTTCATGTTTTTAATGAAAAAAGTTGTATCTCTTCTCCAAGTAAGAGGTAATATGTACATCAAAACCAGTGACTGGCCTGCTCCTCCTCCTGGGCACTAACTTATTTCTGTAAAATATCAAATACTGTTAATACGACTTTATCTTTGTTACCATTTTTGTTTGTATGCCTCTCTTACCATGAAATGAAAAAGAAGGTCGTGCATACCAACCGCTTTTACAAAGAGACTAAGTAATTAGTCCTGGGAGAATTCTAAGTGACGTGCTATTAGAGATTCATCTCACTTCCTCATGGCACAGTTCATAATAGGGTGTCTCTTGGAGGTAAAATTTAATATGCCTTCCAATTCTATTCAGGGCTGCTAAAATGAAGGCCACATGAAAATACAACTTACATTTGGATTGTTCTTTATATTCTAATAAGATCTCTTGCAGGATGCAGTAACGAACGTATCCGTTGTTATTCCTTAAAAGACGGGATACATTTTCCTTTCCCAGACAACACGATCCACGGGATTGCACACCCGAGTGTTTGTCAGAGCTGCCGGAAGTAGAACTAAATGGTGTGATCCCATGGAGGTGACGTTTCTCACGTACGTCCTGGGAACGCCCTACCTCAGTTTCCTCTTTTCCTTTCCTCCGGGGAATTCCACGTTCACTTTCTGACTTAAATAGTAACTGTCCTTTCCCCTGTGTGCTTTTCTCGTGAAATAACTCGTGCTTATTCCAAAGAGCTTCAGACTTTTGGTTAAGAGATGGCAGGGAATGGGCAGGGGGGAGGAGTTGGATGTGACATTCTAAATATAATGTAAAGTGCACCGTGATCTTCAGGGCAGGAGAGAGAGGGAGCTTAGACAGAGGATGAGAAAGAATGCTTTGAATTACCTTTGCATTACATTACTGGAAGCAGCAAAAATATAAAGCATACATATATGGAAATTTAAATAATACATTAAGTAGATAAACTACTTGGGGAAGATTACACAGCTCACATTTCCTTCTGCCGTCTCTATCCCACATGGTTTATTGCACCCACGAGTTCAACAACATGTTAAATAACTGAATAAAACATTAGCATGTTCCTTTGAATTAATGCTAAATTTAGTTAGAGCCATCCACTTCCAATAACATTAACATACATACATTCTCTGTTGTTGCTGTCCATTAATATTTTATTTTCATCTGTATAATAATATTTATACTGAGTGAGGTTTCACCAATTTCCTACGAACTGTAATTTTAAAGCATGAAAACCCCATGAATTGGGATTAGCCATCATTATTTACACACAAATTCCTACATCTTACCTTACACACTTAATGGAATATTCTTAAGAATGCAAAAAAAAATACAGGCAATGGTGTTGTGTCAATGTTGGCATTTCTTATCTTTATTGAATAAAAAGAACGATATAGCAGATGCTAATATTTTTCTTTTATTAAAAGCTAATTAAGCAATCTCTACAGGAAACCTCACAGTTAAATGACGAGTTCTTTGGAGAGACATCTGAGTCAGGCTGAATTAAGCAGCAGCGAAGCACCAATTTTATAGCCCTAAGAACTATGCAATGGTTCCTAAACTTGTGATTAACAGAAAATATAATAATTCTCTAAGGAAAGGAAATGATTCAAAATCAATTTTCAATTCCCTAAATGCATTGTTTTAAAAAGACCCAATGAGCCATGTTGAATATTTAACTTAATTATTATCATAAAGTGCACAGTTATGATGCTTTCTGAGATAATTTAATGAAGAGTTCTACCTTTCAGATGGAATAAAATTTCCATTCATTCGACCTCTAGGTGTGTAAATAGCATTATTAAGTCAATTTATCAAATGATTAAATAGGATCATGTGTGACAGTGTGGCAAACTGAGAAATTAAATGTAAAGCGTTGAATTATGCTTTAAACATTGCAGTTGCTATTCCCCCTTTGGACTGGTGTAGTTACAACTTTGTGGTCAAAACATTCCCTAGTAAGAGACGGAGGCCAAGTCCAGAACTCATGGAACCAACAATTTTGTCCTTAATTTTAAAGGGAGGATCTAGTTCATTTACATTAGAGTGTCTGTATGATAAAATACTCCTTCTCTAACAAAGGTTTAGTACGCTCTCGTAATGGCTTCTGGAGCAGAGTTGGGGGGATGTTAAATGGTTGTTTTCAGTGTAGACACCCGGCAGGACCCAGCCTGCAGCTACGGGCAACAACCCTGGTCGGTCAGGCTGTTAGCAGCTCTAGCTTGGCTGTTCCTATCATTGAACATTTGGATTCCTACCCTTGTGCATTAGCAGTTTTAGTTATCTTCCGTCGAATAGATTTGTAGCATGAAAACATTTTATCCCCCCAAACTTTATTTATACAATTGAGTATGTATTCCGAAATTCAGCAAATCGCTATTGAAGACCTGTGCGCTCGACACAGACAACGCAAGTTATACCGGACGCTTCTTCGGCTCTAAAACCGATTTTATACTCCAGCACAGGCCTCCCAGGGCGGCCCTGCTGACACTTCTTGCTGCAGAGATGGCCTACCTCATTTGTTATAGGCTGTTTAGTGACACCCATGGCCTCTCCCAGTAGATGTCACCAATATCCCGTGCCCCCAGCTGTATAACCAAAAACCTCTCCAGACATTGTCAACTGTTCCCTGAGGGGCAGGACTGCCTACAAGCGAGAACCTCTAGTCCATCATGTCAGAGAAGGAAGAAATGAATTAAAATACAAAAATCGTAAATGTGCAATAGAGAAATGTGCAAGCGTCACAGGAAGGTGCGCATGGGGACACAGAGGACGCGTTTTTCACAGCTACAGGGACCCGTGACACGGGTCTGGAAAAATGGTTGGAATTCTGACAAGTAGACAGGAGAGCGCGGGAATTAGGTGCTTTAAAACTTTCGGTGCGGAAGGAGCCGCCCGTGCCCGTCTTAGTCACGCAGTCTCACACGGGCATATTGAAACGATTTCCTTCTGTCATCATTAGCTCTGCTGTGACTTCTACCTTTCTGTAACTGTATCGTTAGGAACACTCCTGTAACCGAGTACCTGTGCTTCCCAATCCAATTCTAGTCCTGTGTTTATATTGTTATTTAGGATGTAATCACAATACCTACCATGTGTCTATCAGAGTTCGAAGCACTTTATATAGCTGAATGTTTATAATAGCTGCAATGCATTACGAGAAGTATTCATATTATCTCCATTTTACTGATAAGGAAAATGAAGCACAGAATGCTCCATTCAACTGTTTTTGAATGTTTCCTTCAAATTTGTCCACACAGCTAAGAAATACGAAGTTGGGATTTGAACCCAGGCCGCCTGGCTTCACCAGCCACATTCCTAATGGCTGTTGGTCCTCAGCCACATAAACGTTCCTTCTGTCTTTGCAGTCCTCACTGGACACACGGCTTAATCCAGCCTCGTAACCATCCACCAGCCTGGCTTCAAATCTATGACTTCAATATCCTCTGATACTAATGTGTGAAGGCAAATTTATTTCAAACAATATTATTTAAAATTGTTAAAACTAACTGATTAGTCTAAAAGTGCCTGTAAAATATTTTATTAACCTTTATGTCAGTTTTGCACATTAGCACATGACAGGCATCACTACCTGCATTTTGCACATAACAACGGGGAATTTGAGCTACTGTCGTCATTTTCAGAGATTGAGATACGATCTTCTAAGTGACATTTCCACAGTTGGCCTGAACCCCCTCACTGCTACCTGGGTCTACCAGACACGTTCCTGCCGCCTTAAGATGCTGGCATCTGTTAGTAGCCTGCACTGTATTGTGCTTTTCTCATTCTGTCCTGCGGCCATGGGCTCTCTGTCACCTGCCGTGGCTTCGTTCTTTGTTTCAGAGCCTATGAAAGTCCTGCCTTCCCCAAAGCTCTTCTTTCATCCTCTCCTAGCTCCCCAACAAGGCTTTCCTGTCCAGATTTCACAGTTGATTTTTTGGACACTGTCTTCGAAGTGTCTACGCTGTACTGTTGCCGTTTCACTGCACCCTGAAAGTCTCATTTCTCAGACATCTGAGAGAGCTACAGACGTCACTCTCATGTTGGCTGACGATACTCATGGATTAGGTAATTCTACTTTATCTTACATGGGGAAAACGCCAGCAATGCTGGACTTGCCCTAGTGATGCTGAGAGTCCCGTTTTCCACGTTTCTCCTTCTGTCCTTGTTTCCCCCTCAGACACCTGAGGTAGAAGTAAACCAGGCCTGTGTGAACTCTCCCATAATTTCATCCAAAAATTCAGGAAATATTTTCACTGATGCTGGTGTGAAAACACAAACCCATATTAGAAGCATTTTTGACTAATGTCTAAATGTCTCTGTTACATTTAATTTTACATATGAAATTATTTTCACAAAATTGTTTAAAGTTAATTTGCATAGTGTGAATTATTTTCTTTTAATCTACAGAGAAAGTTACTATTTGTGAGGATTTCTATGTCCAGCATTATGGGAGACAAGGCAGCCTGAAAAACTTCAGTAATAAACAACTAAAATGCTGAGTGTGTGTGTGAGTGTGTCTGTGTATGAGTGTGAGTGTGTATAAGAGTATGTGTGTATGTGTGTCCGTGGATATGTATGTGAGTGTGTGTGTGTGTGAGAGTGCACGTGTGAGTCTCTGTGTGTGTGTGCGCAAGTATATGTGTGTGTGAATGTGTGAATGTGTATAGGGGTATAGGTGTGTGAGTGTGTTTCTTTGTGTGTGAGTGTGAGTCTATGTGTATGTGCGTGTACATGTGTGTGCCTGTGTGTGAGCATGAGTGTGTGTGTGTGTGTACACGTACGCACATACGTATCAGGCAGGAAGAAAAGACAATTCTAAGAATCCACTGCCCTGAATAGGGTAAGTCCTACATTTCTGGGTAAACCAGATATATGGAGATCAAAATTATCAAAGTAATCCAAAAGTTTCTGAAATGCATCTGTAACTTTGTTCCTTATTAATCCCAGCAATGAGACAGAACTGGAAAATGGTACCATCGCTGGCATTGAAAAAAGTATGATCTTCATGAATCACTGGAAATTTCCAGTGACAATAGAAGTCTGAACTGAAGGCACACAACGTAGAGCATCTGTCAGTGAGGGGTGACTGCTCGAACCACTGTGCAGCGTCGCCCATGATCCACTGCGCATGAGCTGATTCAAGGTCGAGCTCAGTCAGGACCTTCGCCCACAAGGGTGGGACTGACCGCTGACAGAGGCACAGCCAAAGTGCAAACTGAAAGTCACAGGGAGGTCACAGTTACGAGAGTCACTGGCCATCAGTGGGGAGTGGGACAGCCTCCTGGAAGCACGAGTGCAAGGCAGTCCTGGAACTCTTCACCCATTTGGTTTCATAAGGAAAAAAATGTGTTTATAAAAGATAAAGGGCTCTCACAATGTAGTGGAAAAGAAAATGACTTCAGAGTCCCCTGACCCAGGGTTACATTAGAGGTCTGAACAGGGACACAGCATGCTGGGTCTCCACGAAGGCTCCATGTTAACACACAGACGTGTGGGGCTGGGGCTCAGGAACGGGGATCGCTACCTTAACGAGCCTTACACCATGGACGCTCACTTGACGCCTCTGTAATAACAATGTTTCTGAGCACTTAGTGCATGCAGAGCATGTGTTTCCCATAACCTTTTCTACCTTTTACATGGTAGCAGTGACCGTGTGAGAGTTATGATACCATTCTCGTTTTGCAGATGAGGAAACTGAAGCATAGAGACGTAAACAGTGGATCCAAGGGTGGGTGACGGAGCGCGGTCATGACTCCCAGCATTTGCTCTCATATGCTAAATGAAGATCGTTAATTCCCCGAGAGATGACCAGAGGTCCACTTCACTGCATGGAACACTTGTTACCCATGGAAAACACTGGCAGACTTGGCGAATGGTATTTCCCACTGATAATTCATCCATGTCTCGTTTCTGCCTCTTACCTTGGGCGGGGAGGGGGGATCTACAGAAAAAGGGGGGAGTAGCTTCTTGGGTTCGCTGTTGTGTAGTGGGGGGTGGGGTTGTCCCAGACCCTGTCAGAACAACATATCCTACTTCCTGCCAAGGATTACTACAAAGCCTAGCATCCCACAGATGTCTCAGCTATTAAAAAAAATAATAATAAAGAAATTTCTAGAAACTGATACAGAACAATTTCCAGGATATACGAAGGCTGTCCAGAAAGTATCTGGCCATGTGATATGAAAATGAGAGGCATTTATGGCTGGATATTTTCCAGACAGCCCTCGTATTGATTAGTGAAAAAAGCAAAGTACAAAATACTACCTACACTAAATCATCTTTTAGGTAAGAAAAAAAGAGGTAGAAAATGCAAATGTGCTTTGAGAAAAAGAGAAAAAGAGAAGGTATAGATTTTGCTAAGCTCATTTTCTGAAGACATCAAGGAACTGGTATAAAGAAAAATGAGTCTATTCACGTCCGGGTCCATAGTTGAATTCAGCTCAGCACAGCGTGGGCTCTAAGTAAGAAATATGTGCTGTTTAGTTTGGCTCCAGGATCAAAACAGAATGGCTGCCCCACTCGGAGCTGAAAGCCGGTCGGATCCTGCAGATCCACGACTCTGTCCAAGACTGCGGCTAAGCAGAACAGGAAGCAGTAACGTGGCTCCACGCAGCACCTTACACCGCAGGTGAACGTATCCTAAATCCCTCCGAGACTATTTTTATTCAAAATAAGAATTAAACAGTTCCATTTTGGCCACACATCGCCAGGGAGATGTGTGAGTGAGTCCATGCCTGGCTAAGATGCTAGAATTTGGGGGCAAGACCTTATACAGTCTGTAAAACTGAGCTGTTAGTAGGAGGCTTTCTCTGGGGAGGGAGAAGACACCCTGAAATCCAAGGTGTAGTTCTTAATTCCTGTAATTGGATTCCACTGTGACATCCTAACGCCTTGCTTCAATGTAGACAGTCCTTAGTATTTTTTAATGGTTGGCTGGGTGGATAGATGGAGAGTTCACGAGCTCCCAGTGGAAGGAGAATCCACAGTCTGTCCAGTTCTTTTCACATAGCTTGAAATTTTATCAAAACAATCCCTGAACGCAGAAGGACACAGAGTGCTTGGAACCCTCCTGGAAGAGAGAGCAGAGACGGAGGAAGACAGCGCGGAGCCTCACCTGCCTGCCTTCTCGGAAACGTCTGTTTCTACTTCCTGTCCTGTGACTGGGCGCTTCCTGTTCGTCCAATCCGGATTCAGCATCTCCTTCCTCCCCCCGCCCCCGACGTCCCACCCCGTTACGTAAGCCTGATGGCTCACGACTCACAGGCAGCGAGGTGCAGTCTGCGTGCTTGGTAGACGCGTGCTGAAACGAAGGGAACAGGTGGCACTGTTGTCCACTCATGCACCCCAAGTTGCTTAAAACATTAGGGTACACTAATACTGTTTTCGGTGTTAGCAATCAGCAAGTACTAACCCCACAAAAATTCCTATCCGGACAGTGGAATAAACAGGAAATAACTGATACAAATAAGCAACACCTGGCGTTGGCACGGGGGTGGGGGGAGACCACGCCACGTGGTGTGTCCGCATGCGCGTTTCCGGGCTCTGACCGCTCACACAAGTGGCGGGACTGGCTTTCCCGGGGAGAGCACACAGCGTGACCCCAGTGATCAGAAAGAAGATGGGGCCCTGGACTCGAATGACGTGAGAGCTGGGGTAGCCGATGTGTGGGATTCCTGCCTGATCGCTCCCCCTTTCTCGAGGAAATAAGAAAACCACCCACTGGAACCGAGGCGGCGTCACAATTCAGAATGGATAGATCAGCAGTGGAGAGAAAATCGTCCACCAGGCTGGTGGGACAGAGAGCGGACAAGGGGTCCAGTGTCACGCCCAGGCCTCATCAGGCGCCCCGGCGAGGCTGGCGGCCGAGCCCGAAGGCCGAGCCCACCGGCGGATGTATGCTGGCCCGCGGCCACGTCCGGTGGCCACACCAAGTTCCCTGTGGTTGGGTAACAAATTACCACGAGCTGGGGACGTAACAGCACAAGCTCATTATCTTACACTTCTGGGGACCCAAACAGGTGAATGGCCAGAAGGAAGAGGTCTGTGTGCTCCCTGCGGGCTCGGGGCAGAATCCGTGTCTTGCCCTTTCCAAGCCGCCCTTACCCCTTGGTGAGCGCCCCCCTCGCACATCTGCAAGTCCGGGGCTCCGGCCTTTCTCCTGAGGCTGCCTGTCTGCACTGCGCTGTGCCAGCTCCCTCTCCAGAATTCTTGTGTTACACGGGGCCTGCCTGGTTGGCAATATTAATCTGCCTTGGCCGTGCACGCTGACATACTCACAGGTTCCCAGGATTAGGACATATTTGGGGCCACTGTTTGGACTGTCACAGCATGGTACTGTCAGGAAGTGGGACAGAATCAAGTAGTGCTTTTACCCAAGAAGTGCACACTGTGAGGGGGACAGGTAAAGTTCTGGAGGTGTGCCAGGTGAGCTACCATATAGTGTCCCACCGCGGACTGGATGGAGGTGTGCCAGGTGAGCTCATGGACTGCACCCGAATCAGCAGGCTGATGGGCATACACAGTTCTGAAATACTTCCAAAGGAGGAGTCAAAGATGATTGGAATTGGACTTAAGAGGAAATGAGCCAAAAAGGTTAGAGGTGGAGGTCAGAAGGTGAGATGTTTGAAACTGTGGTGAAGGACGGGTCACAGGTACTGGGACTGACAAGACTCAGGGTTTGAGGATGACCGTGCTGATGGACAGGAGCGGACCAGTCACTGCAGCAGAGCGGGCCCAACCCTGGAAGGCCACACGAGGAGGGCCATCAGCTAGGTGGGCACTGAAGTATAAGTTATGGCACAGAGCAAGCGTTTGGGAATTCACCAAAGGAATGAGTCCCAGAAAGCAAAGGAATCTTAATTAAAAATATTTTGAAGAATTAGCATCATTTAGGCGCATAGTAGGCTTTTAATAAATGTTCGTGCGTAAATCTGACAGCACTGACGTGTGCACACAGGGTTCTAGCAAATAGAGAGGCTGGCAGGCAGCCTGGCCACTCCCCCTGGGGGGACGAGGCCGTACTGTCTCCCGCAGGAAAACCTGACAGGGTGCGTGCTGGTGTCTCACGGGCTGCTATTCCTTTATTACACATGTGCTAGAACCTTCTAAACCAGCCCCAGTGCATGCTGGTCACACATGTATTCTAACTATTTCTGATGGAAAGATCCAATGCTTCCGGCCCTCAGACACGAAGAATTCCCAATTGCATGATTCTTGGACAAATCAACACCTACGACGATTTGGGCCAGCACACTACGATTACGGCATTAAGATTCATCAAAGAAGAGAATACTGATTACTGCTCAAAAAAACAGAGAAGCTATTTTAAACCACAAATTTATGCATTCATCTCTATCTTATTTTAAAGTGCATTTACTCAATTTTTTATTATGTATTATCTAAGAAGAGCGCCATCTTAACTGAAGCACTGTGTAGTAGGTGACCAATAAAATCATGTTTTGCTATTACCTTGTATTCAGTACAGAGTGTAATGCCTAACATTGTAGAATTACAATAGAACTTTCACAGATTGGTTCTGAGGATTACAAAGAATGAGCTACTTAAGGAACTTAAAGCAATGCTTAGCAAGTCGTTAGTCAGCAGGTACGAGGCAAGAAATAAATTGGGCAGGTAATGGTCTAACGGATGTAAGTTTTAAAAGAAGCAAATGTTGGTTACTTCCTTTTAATGTGTAAGAAGTGCACTCTGCAAGCTGTTTCTTGATTATTTTTACTTCATTCAGCTGTAGAAAACCCGAGGCACAGCAAGCAGGGGTCCGTTTCAGCACTGTGAGGCAATGAAAGGAGCAATGTACATCTTCACACCTGAAGCCCCCCCAAAATGGGCCCGAAGCAGGAGCACAGAGGACAGCTGATTACTGGCGTTGACACGAGAGCTTGAGGAAATTGTCATTTGAGTCCAGGTCTTCTGTCTGGTTTAAGAACCCCGTGGGGAGTGGGAAGAGACCCACGAAACATGCTCACCACAGTGAGGTGGTCACAGCCAGACACCCCGATGAGACAGTTGCAGGAGCTGGAGGAAGAGCCGTGAATGCACTTCCGCTTGCTGTGACGCAGGAAGGTCCAGGCCGAGCTTCGAAAGGAGGTGCAGGTGTAGATCAGGCTCAACCCCCTTACCAGGTTTTCCTTGATGAATCCCTTGCTCTCAGCTCCTAAGCGCTACTGAATTGAGAGTCTCTCTTAAAAAACAAAAATTAATAATGGAGCCACTAATTGCCACAGAAAATGGTGGCAGCCATCATTGCCTCCAGCCCTGTCATTCTGAGAAACAGGCTTCGCACAGTGAAGTGGCGTGATCACGACCTAGTGACAGACGCTCCGTTCTCCCGGTCCCTGGCTTACACCGACAAAGGCCCGACTAAAGACCAAACTCCTCCAGCCAAAACACCGACTTCCAAACGAGGGTTGAGTGAGTGGTAGATGGTGGGAGCTCAAGACGGGAATGGCCAGGAGGGGGAAGGGCGCCGTGGGCGGAGACGGGTGGGGGCAGGGAGGCGGACCTGCTGAGCGACGCTGTGCTTGGTCCCGAGACCACTTAGGGTCACCGCACTTATTTCTACTGCACGCACACGTACGCGTCTTGACTTTTTTTTGTTTTAGGACAGGAAGCTTGCTCGCATCGCAGCACTGGGAGGCCAGGGAGGTCGGAGAAGCTCGCGTTTCTGAAACAGCACTGATGGTTTGTGTGTGCAAACCTACGGCTGCTACGACCAGTTAGCTCAAACTCAGGGGCTGAACACACAGCACAGATGATCGTCTCTCAGTTCTGGACGTCTGAGTCTGAACGGGGTCCCCGGGGCTAACGTCAAGGTGTCAGGGCTCATGTCTCTGTCATATGGCCACACTATGGGAGGCTCTAGGCTGCCCTCTCTCCTGTAAGACTCTTGTGACTATTAGCCCCTCCTGGGTGAAGCACGATGACCTCCTTCAGGTCAGCTGATTAGCAACCATAATTCCCTTTGCAAAGTAACATAATCACAGGTCAGTGCCTGGATGTTTCTGGAAGTCTTTTACCCTATGACCCACCCTGGCCCCACACTGCCACCGTCACCAGCAGTATCGTAGCCATCTGTATTTCCTACTTTCAGGCTCATTCCCTCTAGGTACACTTTTCTACAAAACATTTAAGTTTTCCCCTTAATGTCAGTAGGGGGAAGGGGCCAATGGTACCTCAAAATGATGAATGAAGATAATCTCATTTAAGAGGGGCTCACCCAAAACCTTACAACTTACATAAATAATGGTGTTGCCAATTAAATGTGGTAGTGGCTCTAAAAAAATTAAGAGAATTGTTTTGAACATGTATACTTGCTACAAGAAATGAGGGTAATTGCAAAGAATAGCTTTTGTTTGACGTGTCTTGTTTAAACAATTTCCCCAAATAGTTGTATCAGAGATTCTAAGGCTACTGATAAAATTATTTATTAAAATATTAATAATCTGGATTGTCTTCATATTTCAGTAATAATCAAATTGTCGCATATTAAGAATTTAGTGCCATCAAGATTTAGACAGATAAATATAGTAAGTAAAATATAAAAATATTTTAAGTGTTGTGTGTAGTTTTTACATCACATTGAACCTTTATGAACATTAAATGTATGCCCATTTTAACAAGAAGTATTGTCCCAGGAAAGCTCTGCATATGGAGATCAGACTAAATGAACCCCATTTGTCACTCTGTAGGCACATCGCTCTAAATCAAGTCACAGTTACAGAGATTCCAGTTTACTAAATCGTAGAATGGTGACAGTGGGCTGGAATTCTAAGTGACATCCTAACTACAGTTCTATGGCATTGAACAGAATTTTTCTAAGTATGACCACAGGATTTTAATACATCAATTTCTATTAAAATGTTGGGGAAAACCATCACTACAGCTCTCTCACAACATGCCTTACCACACGAGAGCCTCTGGAAACCCTTAATGAAGCCACCATTAAGGCTGCTGGGGACAGGTGTGGCGCGCACGGCGTGCAGAGACGGGAGAGGACCGTCCAAGCACGTTCAGTCACTTCCCCTCTTCTTGGCCTTTGTCTACCATTTCAATGAGCACAGCGTTCCATCGGCTCGACAGAAGCTGGTGCTGAACCCCCGAAATTTCTCTCATTGGGAATTTTCTTAAACTACAATCAACAGGGCTCAAAGCAGCCCAGTGCGGCCGTCCTGCAGTGTGGACCTCAGCCATGGCCCCCAGGGGTCCAGACCCACCCAGCTGGGAAATCCTGCCAACTCTCTAATCCTGCTTTAGAAAACCAGGTTAACATCTCCTTAAGGATCTATATTGAGCCTTGCACTTGGCCGGAGATATCAGTCAGATAATATTAGATTATTGGATAATGCTACTCATCAGTCAGGAGTATTAGAGATCGCACACACTCAGCCTTGGGCTGTAAGGATCACGTCAAGCACAGTCCTGTCGTCCTCAGCCTTGGCCAGTGAGCTGTGGCTGGCCTGAACGTCTTCAAGGTTGTCACTGATTGCAAATTTCTTGTCATCTTTTCTAATCGGATGACAGTCATTGTAGGTAAAGCTGACTACAGGAGGACAGAAAAATGAGCCAGTTATCTCCCCTGCACTCTCCCTGAGCATTTGGGAGAGACCTCTGCCATCACGAATCACCTTACATGCCCCCACCCTTTCCCTGCCAGAAAGTGATGGCTTTGTCACCATCCTAGTGTCCTCTCCAAACCTGCGAAGAACTCGGAAGGAGAAGTGAGCCTGCCAGTCTGCCAGGTGCTGGCAGAAGACATGAGCCTCCCGGGTCAGAGAAGCAGGATGTCGTCCCTCACGGCGGTTACAGCACCCAGACAAGAAGCACGTCCTCGTGACAGCTCCTGCGCCCCACTCCCCACCGGCCAGGACCCGGTGACACTCACACACCGGAGGCTGCACTGCAGAAGGAGCCGGAGCCAAGCAAGCTCAGGATGCCTGCCCTCTGGTTGGGAGGGAGACACTGCCGTTACCTCTCGGGGCTCTTTGGTACCCGTCCCGAGCCCAGAGGCACGGTGCCTCCGCACCCCCGAGACGTCACGAATACAGGACGTCGGCGAGCCGGGGCGCCCAGCGCGTGCTCGGCTGCCAGGAGCGAGCGTGTGAGAGAGTGACCAGTAGGCGGTGAAAGAAACGTGGGCGACTCCCACTTGGGGCCTAGAGGACACGAGTGTGCTCGTCTTCATGCTGTCCCTGTGGTTTCAACATGGACCCAGGTGAGCAAAGCTACCTCTGAGCACAAACGGGACACTGCTTCCGACGCAGAGACCGAAACCGGGGGCAGGGCACGCCTGTCCTCCGTGGGGCTTCCCGCGTGACGTGGGCGCACAGGGCGCGCCCCGGGCCCTGACCACAGAGCCCAGGGGGCTTTCACAGGTTGTGGTCTGTGCATTTCAACAGCCCGGCCTTGAGCCTGACGGCTACAAACACGATCCCTGTCCCAGGTACAACCTCCACTGGTGACCCTGGAAGAAAACCCCTAGTTCTGAGACGTACCAGGCAGTTCAAACGCGCGCTCTGCGAGCAACTGGGGTCCCCAGAACGCTAATGGAAGAGTCGATGGACTTTTTTCTACTCTATGTTCAACCGAATTTATTTCAAGAACGTTTGGGGTAGGAATTTTAAGAAGCACAATGTACTTAACGACGTCTGTGTCTGAAAATCAGATGTGTCAGCTTGCCTAACGGGAATCACAGGGGCAGACGCTCACGTGTCAGGTGCCACACTGAATCACTCAGATTCACGAGACACAGCTTAACCAAGAGGCACCCCAGGAACCACGTGCCAATAGCACACGAACAAGCACATAAATTCGAAATGCGTGATGGGATCTTTTAAAAGCCTCATTTAGAGAGATTTGAGAGTAATCAAAATGTGACAGTTTAAACTGCAAATAGAGGAGGCTAACACAAAATCAATTTCAGAGAGATAGTTTAGGTTAATATGAAGAAGAATGAATAATGAGGTTAAATTACCTAAGGAAATCAGCCAGAAATAGAGACGGAGATGAGAAAAGGAGATGTGCGTTCAATTGTAATGGATGTAGAAGGCAGGAAATGCTTTGTATTCTTTACTTAGAGTTTTAAGGTTTGTAAGAGGGGCCCAAGCTGGTGTGCCAGGAAGCAGGGCCTCCCGGGCTCCGGAGAACGACCGTTTGGCGTCCTTGCTAGACATTTGGGACTAAGGAGGGACCGTAAGGAAGGCTGCACGACAGCTGGAGAAAGCAGGGCGGGAAACCTCCGTGACTGGATTGTAGGGTCCGCACCACCGAGATGTTTCTGTTCTAAGGCAGCTGTCCCCGAAGGGTCGTCCCCAACGGAGACGTCAGTCTGCCCTGGGCACCTGTTGAAAATGCATGTTCTCAGGCCTCCCGAAGCAGAATTTCTGGGAGAGGAAGGTGAGGCTACAATTTGCAAAGTCTAACACTAAGCCCCTCTGTGACACAGGTCAGTTTAAGAACAACTGGTCTAAGGTATTTGTGTGATCCATACAAGGAAATACGTGACATCCTTGTCCCTTCTCCGGTCAATTGTGTGCCATAGGCTTGCAACCTCATCGGTCAACTGGTCCTAAAGTCCTCTTCAAAACAGTGAGAGGATCCAATGTGATCAGCACTGTCACACTGAACACGTTAATGCCACCTCAACTTTTACTTTGTAGAAACATAAATGAGTAAGTTATAAATTTACCCTATATATTCTCAAAAGGTTTGCTTTTTAATCATGGTACTGTTCCCTTATTGAAAATTTAAACTTCAATAAGTAGATAAGGAAATAAATAATAAAGCAATAACACTGATTTTTGGATCAAAGATTCCTGTCCACATATATTATTTTTTGTAGACATATTGAGTACTTGTAACGGATTAGCACCAGTTGGGTTTCAGGTCTAACGTATGCTTTTCATATCCGAGTGCTCAGAAACTATAAAGAAATCAATGTTTATTTTTTCAATTATATTCACAGCTGGTGATTCTAAATTTGACCTTTCTAATGGCTCTATAATTTCATATATTTGATTGTGTTATACTTAATGCAAACATTTGGCTTTCACTCTTGTCTTTTGCAAATTAACTTTTCAGAAGTTAATCTCCAACACAGTTGCTAACGAACGTCTTTCTTTGGTTCAGTAGTTTGTTGGTACAAAATATGAACAATAAGCCTAGGGAATGCTTCTTAATCTAAAACAAAACGAAACAAAACAGAAGAGTGGTCCGGGGAAAACACACTGTTATCCTGTGATAGTTGCTATAGATACTAAGCTCTGTCACAGATCTGAGCTGTGTGTAGGAGCATCAAATAGGAGCCACTTGATTAACTTGTGGTTTTATTCAGAAATCCTGTCATTGCCGTGTTACTGTTCTACCGCAGCTGCGTGGGTTCTCGTTCACAGACGGACCACAACCCTGACAAGGAAACACTCCCTCTCTGACGTCCAGTTGCTTCGGAAGAGGGATTGGAAATACATCAAGAATATCCAGAACTTTCTAGTCTTGTCTCCGTCATTTTTCAAGCTTCTTAGACTTCGTTAGCCTTTTAGCATTCCATTCATTTTATATCATTTTAGGTGAAAACACATTATCCATATAACTTAGCAAATTATGATCACTCTTGCTCATTTTTGTGTTTAAAAGTTGCTAAATACAAAACATTTTTTATTATTACCTTTTTACTTTTATTAAGTTATCATTTTAAAAAGGTATTTTTAAGTGCGTAGAAGCAGAATCCTTACAGATATGTCTCAGAAGCTATGATTGAGAAATAATTAGCTTGGAAGAAAAATGAATTATTTAGACAATGTTTCTTTTTTTAGTGTTAAAAATTTTGTACATTATAATTATATTAAATATTTTAAAATAAGCTCTCTTTCAAATATATTTATCAGCATATTGAAATTTGTAAGGAACTAGTATGTTGGGTCTGGTATAAAATGGAAATTGTTTAAAAATAACTTAGATACATATCAACAATCTACAAAACTGGTAGATACAGTCAATATGCAAAAACCATTTGTGTTTCTACATGTAATTGACACGAACATAAAACTGAGGGGAAGGTATTCTCTGGTGACCCTATATTTAACTACACCTCATTCTAACATCTTGAAAAAGAAAACATGTACGCAGAACTTCTCTGTTTGCTTCTTGCTGTTTCAATGAAGCAGGTCATTTTACTACAAGCCTGGGTTTTGACCCGCGTGGTGGGGCATCTGCATCGTACACAAGCCTCTCTCCGAGCCGGGTTATAATAAAAGTAGGAAACAGCTGACGCCAGGCCCCCTTGTTCTGAAAACCACATTCCGAGGTAGCCAGGACACTTGACGAGGAAAATGCAGAGTGTATGCGGCTCTCTTAGGGACTATTAAAAGGGTAAAGGCCAAGAATTTTTGCATTTCAGAGGGTCTTGGTCCAATTTTTACAAAATAAACAAGAAAATTTGCTGAAAAGTAGATGCATTTTTCAAAGGTGAATACACAATATTGAGGCTCTATCCCTTTAACAGAGCAGGTGATTAAACAACTGCGTTAATTATAAGTTAACGAAGCACAAGTGAACCTGATAAATTATTATTGAAGGTTACAAATGTAGCAAACAGAAATCAGGTAAAGATGATTTTCTAGAACAGCAGTAATACCTGGAATTGCTTTTAAGTTCTATGTAACTAATAAATGTTACATTTAATCTATCTCATAATCTCACCCTGAAAGGCATGAAAATATCATTCTTAGGAAATTATAAATCTATGAAGCAGGAGGGATTGTTTTTAAATATTTTATTAAAAATATAGCTAACATACAATATTATTTTTGCCTTAGGGGTACACCATAGTTATTCAACATTTATATTCTTAAAGACGTGATCACCACGGTTAGGCCAGCGACCATCTGACACCGTACCACGCTGTCACAATGTTACGGACTCTGCTGTACATTACATCCCCATGACTTACTTGCTTTATACTGAAAAATTGGGACTTCTTATTCCCCTTTACCTTTTCCCCCTGTTTTTAATTTTTTTTTTCAATTACAGTTGACTGTCAACATCGTTTAGCTTCAGGTACACAGCACAGTGGTCAGCCTTAGTAAATTATGTAGATGTGTGACCAGGGTGGGAAATTATCCAGCCTGTACACACACACACACACACACACACACACACACACACACACACGGGCTGGATAATTAATTTAAATAAATAAATATGGAAAGTGTCTGCCATGTAATATGAAAAATAGAGCATTTATGGCTGGATGTTTTTTCCGGACAGCCCTTGTATACACATATATATATTCCAATGTACTGCCTACATATCTGTATCTATCTATCTCGCTGTCTCTCTATTTATAATATATCCATCGATACATTGGAATTTAACTCAAAGCAATGGGACGTAACACAGATTTTGGGAAGAGCAGCTGTACAGTAAACGTGTATTTAGCAAAGGTCACTGAAATGTCAGAGAGCCTGGGCATGGGACAGCAGAGGCAGGGGTGCAGGAGGCAGGGGTGACTGGACAGGACTGATCTTGGCCGAGGGCCGTGATACTAGAGAGGAAGACACAGAGGTCAGACGTGCGTGCAACGAGGCAGGAGCAGAACGTCGTCATGACCCGTTCAGGGGATGCAAGTGCACGGGAGGAGCCCACGGTCATGTCCAGGATTTCCGTTTGGCTGGCTGGCTGCAGGGCCCGCCCACCGTGGACCCTAGGAAAGGCCACCGAGGAGGGTGAGTGTAGGTTGGGTGGTGAAGGACGGAGGCACAGTGAGCTCCGTTTTCACCAGCTCGGACGTGTGGAGTGCTCCAGGCACCCCGAAGTGCAAGTGTGGGGGCAGAGACGGAAAGGACCCGAGGGGAGGCCAGCCCCAACCTTGAACACCAACATCTACAAAGTGGAGAGAAGACAGGGAGGAGGTAAGAGGGACAGAAGGGAATGCTAAGGGACAGAGAGGTGCAACGGGACGGAAGGGCACGAAGAGGGGGCGAGAAGCCCTGCGCCTCGGGGCTCAGGGACCAGTGAGAACTGCAGGGACGGGTGAGAACTGCTGTCGTCGGAAAAGCTGCCTGGTGTCGGGAAACGCCGTGGAGAGCCGGCAGCATGCGGCCACCAGCGACAGGCCTGAGATGGCTCGTCTGTCCGTCTGCCTTGCCCGGAGCCGGGGGGACTAAGGGTCTGGTAACGCAGGAGGCTGTGTGCCACGGGTACGTGAACGCTCTTCGCAATTTCTCCTGGTTTCTATCCACGAGGACAAAACAAACCTGTCCCAGAATGTCTTACCGTGGAGGGCTGGCCGTGACATCTGGTGTCAGTGCTGCCTCAACTCTGAGAGGAGGGGGATTGGCTTCGCTCTGGGGAAACGAGGGGCCAAACTTGCTACGACCTCGTCCTAAGTCATGGACACACTCGGGACAGCGCGAAGCACAGCAGCGCGTATTTTTAAAATTCCTCCACCAGACAGTTTCCCTCCGCCATCCTTCTGATTTATTCATCAAATAAAATCTCTTCCTGCTTATTAATTAGAAAAACTAAATTAGAGCCACATGGGGTCCCATTGGCCCATCTGCCACGTATCCCACTTGCAGAAGCAGACAGACCACGGTACCTCAAAGCAGAACCGCTTCCCCCGGAGTAATGCCAAGGCAGGGGCGACGACGGGCCCGCCAGGCCGTCCCCCGGACGGCGGTCGTTGCTCGTTCAGTGCGACCCTGGGGCAGAGCGGGGACAGGCGCGCACGTGGCCCAGGACACGCTGCTTACCCTGGTGACCGGAGGCTGAGTTAAGGCAGATGCTAGAGCATATGGGCCTCGAGGCGGGGCCCGCCCGGGGATGTGGCAGTTCCGTGGGCACCGGCGTGCCGGGGGGAAGTTAGATCGATTCCGTCCCAGCCGTCCCAGCGGGCAGAGAGCGCGCTCGAGGGCTCCCACGTCCGGGAGCGGCTGGGCGGGCCACGTCCCGTGGTCACGGCCACTCGTCGCGCCCTGCTCATGCTGCTGTCTGTGTCTCTACGTGATAGAGACAGAAAACGGGCACGTTTCCAGCCCGAGAGCAGCGTCTGATCCCTGTGTTCTCCCTGCCAGCTGCAGGACAGACCCTTCCCGTCGGCACCACCCGCTGGGCGCAAACCCAGGTTTAAGTGGGGCCCCGCGACTGCACGGTCCTGCGGTGAGAGCTCGGGGACGCGTGTCCCTCCAACCCCCGCAGAGCAGAGGACGGGCCGGAAGTGACCGAGAAGCCCGCCCAGGGAGTCGTTCCTTCTGTCCTGCGTCGAGGAGAGGTGCTCTCAGGTACCCCTCGTCCCAAATAGAACAGCTGCACCTGGAGGAGACAGGACTACGGGCGACAGGCAGGCACCGTCCACGCCCCGGTCCGGCTGCCGTTGCGGGCTACGAACGCGTTCATCCCCCAGCGAACTGCACGAGCGGGCCATCTGCTGGCTCCCCACGGCCACCGGGGCCCACGGCCCTTCCTGACCTCCCCCGGAGACACTTTTGGTGGTTTTTGTTTCGTTTGTCCTATTTCTGATACCTAGGCTGAGACCTTTTGCTTCCTACCTTGTTTTTTACATCATAAATTCCCAAACTCGTTTTTTTGGTTTTGTTTTGTTTTTTGTTTTTTGGGGGTTTTTTTGTATTTATGTTTTATTTGAAATTCACATGGAAGTGTCTAACTGGATTCAAGCAGGTTTTCGTTTTAGGAGAAGAAGTGTGCTGAAGAGCAATGGGTCAGAGGGATCGAGTGCGGGCACAGGGAGGCTAAGGAAGGGGCCCCCTGCAGACGTGCTCGGGAAGGTCTCCGCTGAGAGGCACTGGGGTTCCCAGGGACCTTAAGCGACGCAGAGGACTGGGAGACTCAAAAGGGTAACTTTTAGGCTCAGAACAGGGTCCCAAGCACTGTTTTAAAGAGGGTGCTGAGCGCAGGACCGCCACGGGACACCCGCAGACGTGAGCCCCTGAGAAGCCCAGTGGAAATGAGGAAGCCAAAACAGGAGACCATGACATTCACCCGGACCTTGAAATCGCCCAGAGTTGCGATGGCAAAGCAGAGGGTGACATGGGTGCCCACATCTGATTCATGAGTGAAAATGATGAAAAAGACAGTGAGAACATTCGAGAAGTGTGGCAACTCCACTCCTCACTGCCCCACCTGGCAAAGGTGATTTGTGAGGAAGGTTACTAATCGGTTGACTCTAAGGATTTCCCAGGTGGCCCCAGGCAGTCACACGACCCTAAGGATTTCCCAGGTGGCCCCAGGCAGTCACATGACCCTAAGGATTTCCCAGGTGGCCCCAGGCAGTCACATGACCCTAAGGATTTCCCAGGTGGCCCCAGGCAGTCACGTGACCCTAAGGATTTCCCAGGTGGCCCCAGGCAGTCACGTGAGCCCTTACAAACAGATTCAAAGCACAAGGGGGATTCGACCCTCCAGCTCCGGCTGTAAGGAGAGAGGGGGCGACACACCAGGGCACGTGGGCAGGCCGTAGGGTCGGCCTGAGGTCGGCCCCCAGCTGACAGCCGGTGAGTGAGTGGGGACCCTCATAACAACATCGGCAAGGAACTGGGTCTCGTCAACGCCCCGCGTGACCCTGGGAAGACCTTCTCCCCGGAGCTCCGACCACGGCCAGGCCCGCCGCCGGGTCTGAGCACGACGAGATGCACGATCCGCCGGCGAGCTCTCCAGGCCTCTGACTCCCCGACCGTCACGACCGTCAGTGGGTGTCGTGTGGAGCTGGTTACGGCCGCCCCGGAGGGGTGACCCGCGCCCAGTCGTGATGACTGTTCCACCTGTTGGTGAGGCCGTGCAGGACAGTACCAGGAACCAGAAGGTGTCAACTGCGAAGGACAGGGACCCCAGGGACACGGGGTGCAGGATGCTGGGATGTTAGACACGCGGAGGAAACTCAGTGGCTACAGAGGAGGTTTTCCGTTACGGTGGGCTACGGAGGGGCCGTCGTGGGAGGGACTGGGGACACACAGGACGGCGAGGGGGCTCGGAGGGGGGTAGGCTCCGGGCCACAGGGCACGTCGCCGTCGCGTTGCGCAGGAGCGAGGTGACGACCGGGGTGTGGAGCGAAGCACGCAGGAAGCAGGGGTTTCATGCCGGGTGAGGACAGGAAATTCCTGAGTGACGTAAACTCCGTGTGAACAACCTGGTTTATAAAAGGCGACTTCGGGCCAAATGCCACGTCTCCCTCAGCCTTTCCAGTCGTCCGAACTTCCGCTGCTCCGTTCGCACGGTGCCCCGGGCCAGCCTGCTGCTCTACCCGTCTGCCCTGTGCACCACCGTGGCCCGTTGTAGAAAGCAATATTGACGATATGAGTCATCTTCCGGGAAACTGCAATTCCTTTTTTTTTTTTAATTTTACATAAAACTTTGATCGAGTCCAACAAACTTGTACTGTTAAATTTTGTCACTAAATTATTTTAAAAAGAGAACCATTTATACGATTTGAAGAGCAACCAGCGTGTTCTAAATTACCTCTAACATAAAGCTGTCAAAACTGTGAGACGCCCGCGGCACGGCCACCGGCTGGGTCAAGGCAGTCGCGTGGGGTAGGACTTGCGTTTCACGGGGGAGGTGCTACGATTTAGGAAAGAAAAGCATGTCCCCGTGCGTCCTGTGCAGCCATTGGAATCCATTTTGGCCATTTTACTCACCCACGACACGGAGCACAGGGCCCAATTCAGTGGGAAGAAAATCGTGACTGAGACTGACCCCCCTCTCGTGAGGGGCTGTTCGGCGTGAGACACGCTCTTACGGTCCCAGCAGTGACGCTCAGTGCTGGGTCAGGGAGGAGCGGGCACGTGGCGGTGCGTGGGGACGCGGTAACTCACGTGTCTCCAAAAGGCACCCGGGGACGTCGTGCTCTATATGTGCATATAAATGAACGCAGCAGAGCAGGGACATTAATGGTCCTATTTCATCCCAAGCACCTGTCTGCGTGGCCTTAGTAACAGGGCCCTCACAAAGGACATTGGGCGTGTGCCGTCCACGAGGGCTGTATTCGTGTTGCCGTGTCCCTTCCTCTTACTGTTAACGTTAAGGACACTCCGGTATTCATCGTGGTCCCTTATAACTGCTGCCCGCAGACGCCTACCCAAAGTTTGAGAAGTGGGTCAAGTTGTAGGTGACCGCCACTAAGCTTCTGGCACACGAGCCATAGCTCCTCCATAGCCTTTGATTTATCACCTCGATAATGCAAAATCGAACAGGTAGGTGCGCCGCCGTCTGACACGAGGTGCCCGTCTGTGCCCCTGCCCTGCACGGTCACAGCTCGCTCGCTCCAGGGAGCGTCTTTTATTCCCGATCACCCTGAATAAACGCCGTCCACATTACGGAACTGGAGGTTAGAGCACAGATGTTCCCAGCAGACTGCCACTTTGTAATTCAGAGTCACCCGTGTAACTCGAGCTTCGTGAAGCTTGGACTTGGCACCAAAGGGGACGCAGATTCCAATGCCATGTGTGCTGCGCAGCCGGACCCCCGCACGCGCCTTCCTCGTGGCCCTTGTATATGTGCCCCTTGTCACAGCCGCCCAGGAATCCTCTCGTCAACCTCTGATCTCGGTACCCAGATCTTTCAGGAATGATACCATGACTGCTGACCGACGAAAACCACAGTCGTGCCAAATTCATTTGCCAACATTTCAGAAAATCCCTATGGAAATTCGTCATTGAATTTGTGCAGATTTGAAGCCATATCTCCCCAGCATTGTTCCAATAAAATAATGTGTATTAAGAAAATATTAGTCCCTCAGGACAGTGGTACAGACTTGAGAGAAACTGTGTGATCTAAGGCACAGCCCACTCCTTTGGTGAGAGTCCAACCTACTGGGACACATACAGTTAAAACACGTGGAAAACTGTGTCTCTAATGCACTTTATAGTTCTAAACGAGGCCATGACGTCACCAGTGCTAGAAAATTCAGGAGAAATGTGACCTTGTGCAGGTTAATTAAAATGGGTAGATCTCAGGACATTGTCATCTCAACAAAATGGAAAAGTAAACTTACTAACTCACAGCATCTCACTAACGTTCAAGGGGTAACAGTTAGCAATTAGGAAACACCACGTGCCCGTCATTCCTCGGAAAGTTGGACGTTCATTAACTCATCCAACCCTCCCAACAGCCCTGTGAGATAGACACTACCAGCCTCCTCTTCCATAACAGAGAAAACAGACACCAGGTAAAGGGAAGTACCTCGGTCAAGGTCACACCTGAGGGGCTGGGGTCCTGGCTACAGAGCTCACACACCGGACCCCGACATGGCCTGGCTCGGTATCACTGTCACAGCTAGAGAGAGTGAGATCTGTTCTGGACTCGGAAACCTTTTGGAATATAAAGGGTGAGAAGAAAGACGTACACAAGATCCTACAGACCGAATCTACACACTCAATCTGCAAGATCCCGCGTGCACAGATGCATAAAATGGCAACCATAGCTCAAAATACCTTTTCAAATTTAGTCATTTTTCTACAGATTCTTGCACACTTCAATGAGACGTCTGAGAAATTAGCATCTAAGTGAGACCCACCACGATCTTTCCCAACCACAGATAAACCAAACACGGGGAATTCACGACAAAGCCCATGACAATTTAATTGTGTTGCCTCCTCAATTTGAGTTTGTGGGTGCATGGAAGATACCTAACCAACGGAAACTCTGGGGAAGCTTCCATTTTGACATTAAGTAATATTTTTTGAAACAGTGCAAGAGTATGAAATGGATTGCAAAGTCGTGATGGAAACGGAAAAGAGCCCCCCGGAGATGAGCTGCGCTTCTGCCCCGGCGACTCGGTAATCGTGGGTGCTTCTCAGCGGAGGGGCGAGGGGACTGACCCCGAGTTCGCTGTGCTCTGCCTTTGGTCTCCGCACTCTCCCGGGCAAATTACTTCTTGCCCCATTGCATGAGTGAGGAGGGAAAGGGGGCGCTGCCACCGCCTCCGGACTTTGTGTAGGTGGCGGCCTCAGTTATTTGTCCCGCAGGAGGAGGGAAACGGTGACTGTGTCCGCGCAACGCGAGTCGCCTCGGCCGTTGCTCACTCTGGGCGCCGGGGAGTTTCGTGTGGAGAAGTCAGGGGTTCGCGCCAGCTTCCATGTGACAGACTAGGAGGCGTCACCACGACTGGAGGTACCACAAATGAAGGTATCACAGTAAGAGAGCCAGACGCCAGGGCCAGGAGCAGTGAGTGCCGTTTTCTGTAGAATGTGAAGAATCTGTAGTTTTCGGAACAGTAACTAAATGCCCCTAAGAAGACTTAGTGCCATCGGAAGGGCCACCTTGCCGGAGTTGCTGCCTCCAGGGATTTGCCATTCACAGCTTCCAGAAGCAACTTCTGAAATGCGTCATTAATAGGAACGTTGCACTTCCAAATGCTGTCCTTCGGGTACTCTCGGGGCTGTCCGGAAAGTGTCCGTGGCTGGACTGTTTTCTGGAAGCTTAATAATTAATGCCTCGTGGGGGGACACCGCCCCCTCCCTGGCCCTCGGAGTTCACGGGCTGGGATATTACCCCTGAATGAGGCATCACGTGACCCTCCGGCGCACGGACATCACAAGGTCTCACGTGTTTTCCTCCCGAGGCATCGCGAGCAGCCCGCGGGAGGCCTCGCCGTCCACACGACACCGAAGCGTGGTGGCCTCCCAGCGCCCACACACGGAAGGGAAAAGGGGGTCCGCGGTGCAGAGCCATCGCTTACAACACAGCGTGCTCCACCCAGCCTCGGAGCACGCACTCCTCACCTCGCACCCTGCCGTCGCGGCTGGGGCAGGGGGCCCGGAGCACAACCGCACGAGCGGGGCATTCAGCGGACACCTGTCTGAACGGCGGCCTCCGAAAGGACAGGCACCATAGAACGGCCCCCAGGACCGGGGGCACGAGCAGGCCAGGCCCCGCGTCCCGGCCTCGCTGGCAGCCTCGCCGGCTGGCGGCGGAACCCGTCTCCCCACCCGCGGACGGGAGCAGCACTGCCCACCACGTCCTGAACCACCCGAGGAGCCTCTTCAGTGACTGTTCCTCGAACATGCAATTGTAGCAGGCCAAACCTGTATCTTTAAAGTTTGCTCGTGAGCACTGCTTGTGTAGATGACAGGAATGCCAAGAACGAAGTCCGTATTAATCGTGGTTAGTTAAGGATTCCTTCCAGACCCTGAGTGTCTGAATGAGAGCGAAAACGATGGTTTCAACTTTCTAGCCTGCCGACAGTTTGCAGTGGACGCATCCGCCCGGCTGAAGTTGTGAACGGCTCGTGTTCCGTGTTCGCACAACCGGTTTGGTTTTACGCACTTCGTAATGACCGTGAAGACCACACCGCTTGTGTCATTTTGCTTCCAGTCTTCGTATTACATCTGAGATGAAGGGAAGTCTATGGCATTTTCAAGCTTCTATACCTAAGCGTGCAAATTCTGGAAAAAAGGTACTAAATCAATATGTAACCTGATTTTCACTTGTTTCTGCTCTGAGGTAAAGTGCATACATACGCAAATGCAACAATTTATAAATGTGCAAACAAATCCTCCACTATTTTGAAGAAAGAGGTTTATCTCAAGACATCAGTCTGAGTGTGATCAGGCAGACGAAGCTACTACAAGGGACAGAAATAAGGGCGCTTACACACAAGGACCAGGGAGGGGTGGAAAGACTGAGAGGTGTCAGCGCAGGAGCCTGGGGGTGCGGGCCGGGAATCACCTGACAGTGGCTGGGAGCTCCCCGGGGAGGGGAGGGGGAGGGGGTGCGGCACAGAGCCGGGTGCATCCACCCTGTGTTTGCAGAAACACGCCCCTCCGTAGACGCCCCTGACTGAGGATCACCACGTGTGGCGGTTTAACTTACTGGCCGAAAGATACATTGTTCATTCAAGGTCAAGGGGAACAGCGTCTCCTCGGAGCGGCTGGGGGCCGCCTTCCCCACTGGTCGTTGCTCTGATACATCATTTACAGAAGGGCTGAGGTCAGAGCTTCAGCGCAGCCAGATGACCCTTCCAGGGACACGCCTTCCGGAAGAACTGTCCCTTTCTCTGAAGCTTGCATTTCTGGACACTGTAACGGACAGTAATTTGCAGTCTACTAAAGGGTGCTGACTGGTGACTTCCTCACGTCATTATTCAAGACAGACTTACTTCTGTAGCCCTATTCAGCGTGTATGGAACGCTCCCGTGTTTTTTACTATCAAAGTTAAAGCAACAGGAGACCAAAACCACCACAGTCAGTAGTTCTTCTAGTGATCAGAACCAGCGATTCTTAATTCAACAGAGATCTGTGCAGTCAGTCCAGGAGACACGGAATTTGTGATCACGATTGTCAAGGGAAGCGTGAGTGTGACTTCTGCATAAATGACCCCAGGGGAAGGTAACCTGCAAACAACAGGGCCCCCACCCCGCCGTGTCCGCGCACATGCGCACCTTCTGCACGCGCCCCCGGAGCCCCCACCCCGCCGTGTCCGTGCACATGCGCACCTTCTGCACGCGCTCCCGGAGCCCCCGCCCCCGCCGTGTCCGCGCGCACGCGCACCTTCTGCACGCGCTCCCGGAGGCCCCGCCCCCGCCGTGTCCGCGCGCACGCGCACCTTCTGCACGCGCTCCCGGAGGCCCCGCCCCCGCCGTGTCCGCGCGCACGCGCACCTTCTGCACGCGCTCCCAGGAGGCTCGCAGGCGCCCATGGGCTCAACACCTGCTGCAGCGAACACAAAGCGCGTCCAACACCTGAAGACACTACTAACCCGGTGCCTGCTCATGCCTAGTGTCCTCACGATGGCCAGGTCAAGTGTGACAGGTTTTATGACAAAGGGAACTACGGGACGCACGCCAGTTCGGGGAGGTGCACCTACCCATGGAGACCGAGGGAGCACGTCGCAGGAGTCAGGCGTGACGAGGAGATGAAAGAACGCCGACAGCAAGCAAGTGTGCCCTCGAGTGATGGAGCCCCCCTTTAATCCAGGGTCAACAGCAAGTTCCCCAGACTCTCTCGGTCACCCCAACTTTGATGACCAGTTTCCTTTGCTGCCGCCTCTCCAGCTCGCTGGCAGCGTGGTTACTGAGCGCGGCGCGGCCCAGTGCCCTCCGACCTTCTCTGCCGTATGTCACGTAGGGCACGGGGAGCCCGTTGGCCTCTTCAGAAGGCTGTGCAAAACACAACAAAATGGAACACGCTCGGCAGACTTTAACGTCTGCCCTGTAGGCCCTACTCCCGGACGATTCCCAGAAAGCTCGGACCCATGAAGGCCGCCTGGCTCACCCAGACGTGTCCTGGAAACGTCAGTGTCACACCCCTACTCCCTGTGGCCCTTCCCTCCCCTCCAGCCAACGGGACCACTGTCAGACCGGGAGCAGGAAGGATGCGGGGACCCTCCATCCACAGCACCCAGAGCCTGACCAGAGGGTGGGGCCATCAACCCACGTGGACCGAGACACACGAGGAAGTCTCTCCCATGAGTCCAGGCTGGCAGCAAACCCCGATGGCCGTCAGCCGCACAGAGGCAGTCCCGCACGACCCGGCCTTACAGGAAGCACTTGCCGAACACGGAGAGTGCGGACACTGGCAGGGCGGTGCGTCCTCCTCGGTCTGGTTCACCACACGGCTGACAAACGCCCTTCTCCTGGTGGCCGGCACGTCCCCAGGATTGTGTCTGTTGGCCCGTCCCTGACAGTTCACACCGGCATCACTAGGAGATCCCCAAGGTGTCTGAGCTTGTGACCTCGGGACGCTGCCCCATCCTCGAGGACGCGAAGGCTCTCTGAGCACTGAGACCGACCTGCAGGGAGAAAGCAGGCCGTGCCCGCCCTGCCGTGTGCTCGGCCTGCAGGCATGGAACCGGGGGTCCAGCAGACTCGGGAAAAGACCCAGGTGCAGGTGGCTGTGCCAATCAGATCACGGTTTAATGCGACAACAGCTACGTTTATAAATTTGGTTGCAAGTACGCATGTCTGACAATAGTGTCTACCACCATCATGAGCCATACTTAAAAAAATAAACCCTTTCGGGGCTTCCAAACAGTTTTCCCAAATCTCTTCAGGCCTAAGTTTCCTACCTTCTTCCAACTCGGAGCATTTTTTCACATGCTCTGAGTCCAATTTAAATAATTCTACTATTGTCTTTTCTTAAACCATTGCACACCATCTTTGGAATTGTTTACATTTCCATGTGATTTTATATTTTTCCTCAGTTATGTCCTTCAAGTCTCCCAATCATGGACTTCAGTTGGACGTATTGTTTGGGAATTTTAACGCTCCTTGGATGTCATCTATTATTTGGCAGAAGGGAAGCAGGGGGACTTCTGATGATCAGTGTACCAGGACCTCTGCAAGGTGTGTGAAACCTGTTCACTCCCGAAACCCTGCCCCGGACACCTGTAAGTACGATTACTTCCGTTTTCTGTGAAATAAAACTGCTGAGGCTCACGGGAGCTGTGGAACCCACCCACGCACCTCGTCACATCCCGAGAGTGAAGCCCGGGCTATGTCCCTGCAAGCATCCTGCCCGCTCTGTGCAAGCAAAGGGCTCGGCCTGGGTGGGCAAATTGATTTCTCAACACTACAAAGCCACCGCATGGCTGCACGAGACTGATTGTCCCTTCAGCATGGTGGCCACATGCCTTGCTAGACATGACCCGAAGCCATTTTCAACACCCCAGTCAGCGGTTCCCCCAGGTTTAAATGGGGCCTAGAAGAGCCCCTACCGCGTAAGGGTTTTGTAAGGAGCAAATGGGATAGCACGAGTACTGGGCCTCTCCCGACACAGCGAGCTCGGTGACTGTCACCGTTATGATCACGACGCGGAGTTGGTGTGTCATTTCTTATTCTCTCCTTGGTCTTCGATGGCCTAGAAAACACCCAATACTTACTTGTTTTTCTGTTTCTGGTCGTGACTCAGTATGCATGTGGGAGCGCAGTACTGAAGACCATAGCGTCGTGGCAGACGTGACTAGTTAAGGTAAAATGAGGCCATTCTGGGGGAGGCTGGACCCCCACTCAACCATGACCGGGGTCCCCACACAGAAAGAGGAAACGTGGACATAGACACGACAGCACAGCTCCGAGTGAACCTGAAGACGGAGATCTGGGTGCTGCAGCTACCAAACGGGAAGATTGCTCGCAAGCCACCAGAAGCTCCCTCACCAACCTCGGGAGGGACCGACCCCGCTGACATCTGGACTGTGGACTTCGGGCCTCCAGAACTGTAACACGACGAGCTGCTGTCGGCGGAGGCCCTCTGTTTCGGCGCTGGAGCAAAGCCCTGCACTCATCACAGGGGCCAGCGCCGGGCCCTCTTCCGATCGGCTTCATTTATTATCCATGAAGTTTTCCTCTTCCACCCTCCTGTTGCTGTTACTCATTTATCCCCGTATTGGAAATGATGACACCCTCTATGACCTGATCTCCCGTCGCTTTTATCTCAGTAAGTGTCAAGTCAGCCGACTGTGCAGTGTCAGCCCCAGCGAGGGCGCCCACCTCCCAGGGCCACCTAAGAGCCTGTGTCCATGGGTCTGCTGGCCCCCCTCCCAGATATTTCCAGTCTTAACAAAGGAAACTGGCAAAAGCAGTTACCATAACGAGAAATCAAAGGACTCCAACGTACCAAGAAGCCTTCTTCCATGGCGTAATAATAATTTGTGTTTGTTTTATGTATGAAACTTTTTATGACCATTCATAGACAGAAGAATATAAATAATTCTTCCCAATTTATTCTAGCAGTAGCTATAATATCATTGTGAATTACATGCATTTATTTTAGTTGGAACTAAACACAGTCAAAATCAAATTTTTTCTTTGCTTGTATGTAGACATTAGAGAACTCATAACTATAATCTCATCTACAACATGCCTACTATGGTATTTTATGATTTTTAAGTTATTAGATGTTCCAAATAACTATCTGTCTCTGGTCATCAAAATTCATCACTTGAATTTGTTTCATGTGTTTTGTAGACTTTCATCCATATCTTATCACTTCTGCAAGGTCTATATTAAGCACCAATTCCTCCATAAGTACTTCTCAGACAACACTAATGGATATTAAAAATAATAATGGTGTCTGTCTCTTTAGGTAGTTTACAAATTATTTCCTTACATGTGTTATATTTGATCATTTTTCTTTCACAATATTTTTTGTGTAAGTACAAGCTCATTGAATACAGAGATCAGGACTCTATTTCTTTTTTTACAGCGCCTTTAACAGTGGCAGGCGCATGGTAGAAAAGAAATACAAATTTCCTAATGATTTTACCATGTCAGTAGTGTTTTATGTGTTTTTTAAAGGTGATACTTCACAAAGTAGAGTTGCTTTAGAATAGTTGTTTTGTTTTTAAAAATGCAAAACCCCAAAGGAGAGTTAAAAATTCTGTATTAAATTTCATATTCAGTTGCAGAGTATCTGAAAAATCCATATACATAAAGTATTGTCATAGAATCAGAATTACAAATGTTTTTCTATAATTTTTGTATTTTTACATTTCTTAAAATACAAACTCCGAAAAAGCACGTTAGCATAAAAACCTGACGTCTGTTAGTCCATCCAGGAACATTTATTGAACATACATACACAGTAGAGGCAAGAATGTTATAAATCATTTTAGTATTTTCCACAATAATCTTCTTGACAAAACGTGTTTTCCCGTGACAATAAATGGCACGTCCCTTCTGTAACTGGACAGCCCTGACACAAGTGACCAGTGCTGTGGGTTTACTGGCACCATGGTTTAAATGTGGATTTTTTGGTTTTGTTTTTTGAGACCATCCCTTTTTTCCCTTTGACTCCGAAGTGACATCTCCGAGTATGACTGACAGGATGGCAGGAATCATCAAATGGTGACATTTTTAGTGTAAAACTGAAAGAGTAATTCTCTAAGTTCACAGACAATTCTCTAGGACTGCTTTTATACTATACAAACACAGTGATTTTCTGCTTATCTAAGTATATCAAGGCAAGGATGAGTTGAAGATGACAAGTGTTGTTAGCATCACATGAGTCACACATGCCATCAAAATGCCACTTACGTAAAATAAATGCAAAGGCGTGTCAGCTGCAAGAGGCTGGCACATGCCACTCACCAGCAGCTGCGGATGCAGAGGGAGGAAGCCCGGTCTTGGCAAGAAGCTGTTACCATCCCCGGAACGTTTTTTGGTGTTTTTGTTTTTTGGTTTTTTACTGCAGAGAGACTGCAATAGGCTTTGACCGTGCTCATTTTGTCCGCTAACGTGACTGATGGTGGACGAACCGCTTCGGCAGAACCGTCCCGCATTTTTGACTGTGGGCCCATGCAAACCAGGCCGCAGCAAAACCGGGGGCCGGGGGCGCAGGGCCCGGATGGCGCCTCCTCTCTCGGCTGGCAGAGGGAGGAAACAAGATTATACATGACTTCCGCTTTTACAACCTGTGAACGAAACGCGGTTCCACCCCAGGTAACACTTTGCCGACCACCTGCCGTCATCCCAACAACTCATGGTATTGAATTGATTTCAATTCAAGTTGCACCTCAAAACCCAACACATTTCTTTCCCCAGCTTTCCTGAGGTATGACTGACAAGTGAAAATTATGTATACTTAAGGCGTGCAGAACGATGTTTGGATGGTCTGACAGTTAAGTCACCGAGCCCCGCCACCCAGGAGCGTAATGGGGCACAAAGCCACCAGGCTCCGGAACCCGGGGTCCCCGATTCACCGGCCGGAGCTCAGGGCTGCAGAGCAGCACATCTGACACAAGCGGAGGAAGGAGCTCGGGTGTCCGGGGCCCCCCTCCTCCAACGCTGCGACCTGCCATTGCCCGGTGGGCGGCGGGCGCCGCCGGGGCCGCCTCCCTTCGCTTCGGGGGTCTTCCTGAGCCCCCCGGGGGCCGCCACGTGCTCTTACAGCGAACTGTGCACGTCCGTGTCGCCTCGGAAATCACCGCCATCCTCCTCCTCCCGGTGTGCGTGCACCTTCCATCGCGTCCCGAGACCGTCCGTGGCAGAGGGTGACTGTTCCTCATCTTGTCGCACGGATGACGTTAAGTTCGACTGGGACGACGACAGCCCCTGGGCTGTGTGGGGGACAGTTAGAAACCCGAGTACCTCACACTCCGGCCTGTACCCACAGGTTCAGCTTCTTCGCACAGTTTCGCCATTGAAATGCATTTAGGTTTTCAACTTGGCTGTTAGGAGCTCCGTGTTGCGGCATGAACAATGACTGTCATCGCTCCAGCGGTCACCGCGCCCGATGAAAGGCAACGACTGTGACGGATGGGGTCCTTACTGCCCAGGAAGCATCCGTGTTGGGGACACGACCGGCGTGCAGCTGGGGACAAGGCACTGAACCGCGCCCGGTGCCGGGGCTGCGGAGACGGTGGGGGGCGGCCGCCCGGGGCGCAGGGGTAAGGGGGTGCGAGGTCAGAGAAGGGGCCCTGCCCCCCGCCCAGGGTGCGGGACAAGCTCGCGGCACACACCCCGCCGCTTCCTCCGGCCTCCCCTTTCCTCGCTCGTGAGGAACAGACCGGGGGAGCCCGGGGATGTGCCCTGACGTTTCCATTGCACTTCTGAGCTCGGCCACGGGGGAGCCTCGGCCACAGGGGAGCCTCGGCCACGGGGGATCCTCGGCCACGGGGGAGCCTTGGCCACAAGAACGCTCCGGCTGTGTCACGCCGCACCCCACACCCCAAGGAGGAGGCACTTTCTGCAGCTGGGGGTGACTTTCCAAGCACAACTCCATGCAAGGAACCTTAAAAGATAAATGGACTTGACCACGCTTTGACTTTGTGAGATCGAAAGTGATCATAAAACGGTGAGAGGAAGCAGAAATGGGAGAAACATATTGACACAAGCATAACTGGCACCTGCTTGCCAATAGGGGTTATGGAGCCCGTCAGAGAGGTCCCCCGGCTGCGCCCTCGTTTGTCCGGCACCCTTGCCCTCCCTCGTTTCCCGGAGGCCACAGCCAGTCACAAGCGGCTTCATTCGAACCATCTTCCTGGGTCCGCTGTCCAGGGAGCCGCACGTGCCACCCAGACGCTCCTTCGGGACCCAGACTCGTGGCCCGGGCTCCCGGGGTCTCAGTGCTGATGTCACAGGGCGGAGGCCCAGGCTGCTGCTGTCACGGGGGCGGCAGCCCGCCTCCGGGCCCCGCTTCCTCCATCGCTCAGACCCGGGCCCAGCGGCAGTGAGCTCTGCATCTCCGAGCGCGGGGTCCTGTGTGCACACTGCCCTGGACTCACGGCTACTCAGGGAGGACCTGCACACGACCCCGGGGTCACACCCCTGTCACTACTGCAACGAACGGGGTCGTGTCCTTCGTGGCCTGTCACCCCTCCGGCGGCCTCTTGTTCGCGTGCCTATTCCCTTGCACGTACTGTGTGGCCCTCACGCAGGGGTTACGGCCTGTCCTATTCCCTCGGCAGCAGCACTGCTGTGGCAGCACGGGGGCCCAGGGCGGGCCGTCCTCCCCAGAAGAGGCGGCTCCCTCCCCTGTGATGAGTGCACGGCTCTGGCACGCTCCAGCAGTGCTCCCCGGGCCTCCTCGGGCTCGGGGTGGAGCCAGGCCCTCCCACGAAGGCTCCGAGCCAGTCACTGAGCACGGTGGTGACACCAGTCCAGGCCATTTCTGCCCAGTGTGGGACACCTCCGACAGGCACTCCATGTCCAGGGCTCCCTGCTAGGCTGGCCGTGGTGTCATGAGCTCCGCAGCTGCATTGTGTGGTGGGCTGCAAGCTCCCCGGCTCGGGCCTGTCCCCTTCCCTGCTCACCTGTCCCGGGTCCCAGGTGTCAGGTCAGCAGACCAGTCTGAAGGCCCTTCTGCTGCCTCCTCCCACTTGTATTTCTCACCAGCATCCCCTTGATCCCCAAAACACCCACAAACCACACCGCTTGCATCCTGACGCACCCCAGCATCTGGTCCCGGAGAACGTACCAGGCACAACACAGCACACCACTGGGCAAATGGCGACAACTTAACAGTGTTTGTGACTTGAATAAATCAGAGCCACTAAAACCATGGTAAACAAGGATGTGAAGAATGAAAAGAAAATTCACAGAAGGACAAACACATTCAACCTCACTAGGAATCAAAATAATATGACTTTAAAACAACCAATAGAGCAAAATTGCAAAGGAGCTCCCCATGATTTCCCTGGTGTGGAGGAGGGAGCCGAGCTCGCCGACACTGAGTCACGGAAACACCACTGTCCCTGTCACACTACGCAGCCTGAGTCACCTAATATGTGATCGCAGGCTCAGACACGGGGCTGAGGACAATCTCAGAGGTCATGAAGGACACGGGCTCCCTCTCTGTGTCTCTCCATCGTCTCTGTGTTTGTGTCTCTCTGTCTCTCTTCTCTGCGTGTGTCTCCGTGTCTATCTCTGCGTGTGTCTCCGTGTCTATCTCTGCGTGTGTCTCTGTGTCTGTCTCTCACACTCTCAGTTTTTTCAGGCGTTATGTATTGTGTCCTACAGTTTAAAAAAAACACTTCAACAGGCTGAAAAGAAACAGAATGTTTAACGACACACGGCTTTCCGTGGTTAAGACTAAGCCTTGAACTTCATTTAAACAACACCCTTCATTTTGAAGTTCTGCTCCAAAGAGTCTCGTGTAGCTCAGTTTTCCATGCAGACGGCGCTGGAGGAACCGTGCCCAGGGAATGTCCCCCAGGCGGGACACGCACCTCCTTTTCCTCAAGCTCAGGGACATGAAGGAGTTAATGAGTCTTCCTGAGAATCTTAGACTTAGAAGCAAGAAAGCCTGATCTTAAAATGAGGATTTAATTTAGAAAACTCAGATCTATTATTTAAATAATAAGACTCTCTGAGCTTCGTGTTTCCTCATTTTAAAATAAGCCCGAGAAAAAGAACCTCCACCTCACAGAAACGCCGTGAGCTCAAGGGCGACAACTTGATAGAAAGTAAAACGAAAAAATGTCAGGAGCAGATCCCAGATTTGACATTTCCCACTCAAGGTAAAAGTGGCTGTTTTGGTTTTCCTTCGCTAAGATGGCATATTACTTGATTGTTTTGGTTTTGTTTTTATTAAAAGTATCAGGGTGACATTGCAAAATTACACAGGCTCCAGGTGTACGGCTGTTGATTGTCTACGTGTCACCACCAGAGTCCTTTCTTTGTCCATCCCCCTCTTTCCCCACCCCCTCCCCATTTCCCCCTGGCGACCACTAAACTATTGACTGTGCCCAAGAATTTGTTTTCTGTTTTGATTGTTCATTTATTCTGTTCTTTAGCTTCCACATATAAGTGAGATCATATGGCATTTGTCTTGCTCAGCCTGACTTATTCCACTTAGCGTGCCACCTTGTAGTCTCACCCACGTCGGTGCAAAAGGTCAGATTTTATTCCTCGTCGTGGCCGAGCAACGCTCCATCGGCCCCTTCAGCCAGTCATTTACTGATGGGCATTTAGGTCGTCTCCGTACCCTGGCTATTGTGCATGATGCTGCAACAAACACGAGGCAGCCAAAGGGGGCCGTTTTAAAGCAATATTGTAAAATTAATTTCGAAGTTTCTTGTTTTAGCTTTTAATTATTTATACGAGAGCTGTCCAGAAAGTAGCCAGCCATGACCTAGGAAAACCACAGGCATATGTGGCTGGATTTTTTCTGGACGGCCCTCGTACGTAAGTAACTCAGCGATCGTGTAATAAAATAGGATAATGCACGCCTGCAAAGTGTCATTTGAGTGACTTGATCCTTGTGTCCTTCATTTTCTCAGGTACTATACACTTAGTCCTATGCTTTAAAAACAAAACGAAGAAAGAATTAATCTTGACAATGAACTGAAAAGCAATATTTAACTTGAAATTTTAAAAATATTTTCAGTATAAGAAGCTATTGTTATCTTTTAAATTTTTATATGGATTATTTTAACATTGATTAATTTTGTTTACTCTTCAATTTTAATAACTCAAAATGAACTCACTTTGCTGTTTTTTTAAAGTAAAAAAATTATCACAATCTTCAGTAGATATTTTTAAAACTTTCAAAAATCAATTTTGGGGGCAGATTTATGATGCCATTGACTCCTGTTTTTTGTATGTTACATATCACATTTATTATAAATGTGTGTGCTACGTATGAAAATTAGTGTGCAAAATAGGCCATTTAAAAACATTAAAGTGATTTAAATCATTACTGTGTGATACTCCTTTATGGACACGTAAAATGGATGTGGACTTTATTTTATTATTAATGATTACAGAATTCAGTATGAATTTTAAATTAGCTTTTATGAAATATCATTGATTGCGGTTATAATACAATTTGATTAGATCAATTATTTGTCAGACATGGAAAACAGGATGATAGTACCAACAAAGTAAAATTTATCTAACTTAAAGTTATATCAAATTTGAGGTGCTTTCCGCTCATGCACTGGGTGTGTGTGCGTGTGCGTGTGTGTGTGTGTGTGTCTGCGTGGGGGTTATTTTGGCACACGCCGGAGGTGTGTCTTGTAAGAATAAATTCACCATCGTCAGCTCGGGCTGCCGTAACACCGTACCATGGACGGGGCAGCTTAAACATCAGACATCACAGCTAGGGCACCTGGGGAGTAAGTCCATGATCACAGTGAGGCAGGTCGCCTTGGGTGTCTGGGGAGAGCCCTGCTCCTGGCCGGATGGCTACCTTTCTACTGTGCCTTCACAGCAGAGAAAGAAGAGTTCATCACCTCCACGACCCGTGTCGTAGAGCACTAATCCCGTACGACAGCTCTGGCCCGTGACCTGAGTATCTCCTCAACCCCTCCATCTCTACGTACCCTCTCACGGGGTGGCTAAGGCTTCAGTATAGGACTTGTTGGGGAAGTCATTCAGTCCAAGGACATATATTTATTTACTACTAGAAGTCCCTCAGAGAAGTGAACAATCATCATTAATTCTGTCTAAATGGATAGTTTACAATTCCAGATAAAAGTCGTATGTATTCAATATACCATTAAATATATTCAAAATAGAAAACAATGTTAACTTAAAAGCTGTTAAGGGTCAATATTAATAATGTTTCCAAAAGGTTGAACACTGGAACTATCGAACGTGCCTCTTACTTAAATATAAAATACGTTTTGGTGCCCCGTAGTTTTCAGAAGAGAAAGCAATGCTTCTCTTGTTTTAAGGAAACAATAGGTCCTTTGTGTGTTATTGACTTAAAGTGGCATTTCTGGGAAACGTTTATAATTATGCAAACAAATATTGTAAAAAACGACGCGATACTCTGTAAGATTGTACGTTTTTCTTTGTAAGTATGCTTGCTTGATAGTCTCAATATTTTTCCCATTAAATCATTCTTATTTTTAATATTAGAATCTGTGTTTTTAATTATAAGCTTCTAATTAAATCACAAATTCTAAGATTACTTTCTTAAAAGAAATACTACTTTGTGATAACAAACTCCCTTTGTTAAACTAAAAAGAAAATCAATATTATATATATTTTTTACAAATGTTAATCCATAAAATTTTTATCCATCTTATCATTTTATTTTCTCTGTGTATCTGGGATTTACAAAGCAAAGTAGAAATGGTGACCTCAGCAGCTTCACTGTATTTGAAAGATGCATTCTAAGTAAAAATTCTACCCTTGAAATTGAGGAACTAAACCTACACATGCCTCCTAAATAGTTCATGAGCAAGTTCTGCCAGTGTCCAAAGAACAGATAATTCCATCTTACACAGAGCGTTCCAGAGCAAATAATGGAATGATCCCCACGTCGCGTCCTGAGCCGTAAATAACCTGGTATTAGGCCGGAAAATGACAGCAAAGAAAGGAGGACTGCACCCCAGTGTCAGCAGTCAGTGCAGGTGTGCAAGCCCACATGATATTTTCCCAAAATGCATTCAAATCTACTGGAGTAAGGAACGCTCTACGACCAACTCGGTGTGGCTCTGTTTAGATCACCTGTTACAGTGATTGCCTACGTCAGTAACTTAGAAAAAGCTGTGATCACTTCAGGTGCCAACACAAAACAAGCAAAACTCTCAACATTTAATACGGAGCACATCTAAGAAGGACTGTTTAGGGGACTTCATGGAAGAATAAAGCTTATGAGAAGTTGGATGGAAGAACGAAGGACGAGGCTATGTCTTTCCACGTACTAAAAAACACGAATACTGGAATCTGTATGAACTAAATATTAATTAAATTATGGAGGGGCTGTGTAGGGATAATTGGAACAAATCGATGAGCCCGAGACAGCTCCACGACGACATTGGCATTTAGCCAGAAGTGCATTGGAACCCAAAAGTGACATTGCTAACCAATGTCCCCCCAATAAGTTTAACAAGAAAAACAAGAAAAGAAAGGAGCGCATCTGTTTGCATTTCACAGAAAACCCAAACGACAGCAGGTTAGGGAGTCAGGGTTCGTATTTCAGCACTGAGAGCAACGGTGCGGGGGTGCCCTCCGCGCTTGGTGTGGGGCCTGCGGTGGCACTACGCGGACAGCTTCGTCACGCGCGGCCTTACGACGTTTGCACCTTCAAACGCCCACTCGCTTCCTAAGCAGGAGGAGCGTGGCACAGGGAAGCCCACGGGGGCGGCCGCGTCGAGGCCACAGATAACCGTTCAGTGGGAACCCCCATCGGTGACTCCTGCAAACGCGGCATGGGCCAGAACCGAACCACAAGCCCGCCTCTAGCGGCCGAGGGGTCTGGGTGCGTGGATGTGCCCCTCGTCCCCGGGAAATGAGGGGAGTCGTCGGAGGGCTTGTGAGGGCCAAGGCGCCGACAAACTTGGCCTGGCATCCGAGTGCGTGGGCAAACGCGGAAACGGGCGCCATGTCTGTGATTGTTCACGCACACAAAGAGGGACCCTCCCAGAAAAGGGACAACGTGTCATTCTTACGTTGGACGCAGCGCACCTACAGGACGTGTCCCGCAGCTCGCAGCAGTGTGGGACGCGCCACTTCTGCTGGTTTTGTCCCACCGCTTCCTCAGCACAAAACGTTTCCCCCTGAGGACTTTCTTCACGTGGGGAAACAAAAAAGTCTCTGGGGGCGAGATCGGGGGGGGGCTTGGGGGTCGTATCGGTTCTGGTCAGCACGGTGCGGGCAGGTGCACGGTGTCCGTGTCCCTCACCCACCACGACGCAGGCAAATGCGCTGAGTCTCGAAAGAAAATTTCACTGAAGCTGAGCGCCCTCCGACAGCCACGCCAGCTGCCACCCCGGTGCAGGTGGGCTCCCAGGACACTCCCCCAGCGGGGGGCCCGGTGCTACAAGGGGCCCGCCCCCCAGAAGGTAATTCGGGGTTTTTGTGTCCCTCCTCATGAATACATAAGGTTAGAGTCACTCATCCTTCATCAAAAACCATTCTAGATGGATTTAAAGGATCACAAAATAAAAATATTAAAATATAGGGAGAAAGCACAATACTAAAATCCACAAAGGTAAAGATCAATACAATTTCTAGATTTAAATTAGCTCTACAAAATATATTATAAATACGTTTGAGATTATAAATAAGCTCGTTAGGTGGCTCCCCCGCTGGACGGGGGGCAGCGTTCTCACACGGCGGCTCCACGATCAGACACCCTCAGAGCCCACGTCATGACTTGGCTTCCTCGCACAAGGCTCGTTCTGGGGGTTCACGGCCCTGGGCTCGCCCCGTGCGGTGCGTTTTCCTCTTAACTGGTGATGTCGGGCGTCTTTCCGGATGACTGCCGGCCATCCGAGTCCTCTGCCCATTTTTAGTAGGATAATTTGGTTTTTTGTTGTTTGTTGGTGTTGAATTGTGGCAGTTCTTCATATATTTGGGATATTAACCCCTAATCAGCTATATGAGTGCAAATGCTCTGTCCCTTCTAAAAGGCTGTCTTTCCATTCTGTGGACCGCGTCCCTTCACAGTGTTTCTAAGTTTGCTGCAGCCCCGTTTACCTAATGTGCCCGGTCACCTGGCTTTGATGGTGCAGCCAAGGAAGCACTGCTGAAGCCCAGTGTCACCGAGCTTACTCCCACGCATTTTCCTACAAGTTTGACAGTCGTAGGTCTTACGTTCAGATCTTTGATCCACATTGTTAACCTCTGTAGATGGTATAGGATACAGGCAAAACTTCACTGTTCTGTACATGGACGTCCAGGTTCCCCAACGCCATTGGTTGAAGGAATTACTCTTTACCCAGCCAACGGCCGTGGCACGCTACTTGGAGGTCATCTTCCGTGTATGCAAGTTATTATGGGCTCTCCGTGATTCTCTTGCACGAGATTTATAAAGTAGTCAAAGCCAGGGCATTAGGGAGCGGAGTGGCGGTTGCCAGGGGCTCTGAGGAGGTGGGGACAGGGACGTGTTCAGGGAGCCTAGTGCGTTAGCTCTGCAAGGTGAAAACGTTCTGGAAGGCTGCGTAACAAAGGGATACACTCACCAACGGTTAAGATCGAGACTTTATGTCATGAGTTTTTGCCATAATTACAAATGAAGACAAAGCAAACAAGGAAAAAATAAAGTACAACGTAACACATATAATATGATTTTCATTTTATAAAACAGAGCGAGCCCTCCGAGTGTGTGCGTGCATGAATGTGCGAACCCTCCGAGTGTGTGTGTGCATCAACGTGCAAACCCTCCGAGTGTGTGTGCATCAATGTGCAAACCCTCCAAGTGTGTGTGTGTGCATCAATGTGCGAACCCTCCGAGTGTGCGTGCATCAATGTGCAAACCCTCTGAGTGTGCGTGCATCAATGTGCAAACCCTCCGAGTGTGTGTGCATGCATCAATGTGCAAACCCTCTGAGTGTGTGTGTGCATCAATGTGCAAACCCTCCGAGTGTGCGTGCATCAATGTGCGAACCCTCCGAGTGTGCGTGCATCAATGTGCAAACCCTCTGAGTGTGTGTGTGCATCAATGTCCAAACCCTCCGAGTGTGCGTGCATCAATGTGCGAACCCTCCGAGTGTGTGTGCATCAATTTGCAAACCCTCCAAATGTGTGTGCATCAATGTGCAAACCCTCCGAGTGTGCATGCAAACGTGCGAACATGTGCAGTGAGCTGGGAGTGATGAGAGACAGAGGGATACGTGAGGAGAGACTGTGCGACACGAGCCTGCAGGTCAGTGTGGGATGCTCTACACCAGACTAACACAAGGAGATATACAGGATATTCACTGCACTAATGTTAGAATAGGGAGTGTTCTAAAATCACTTAAAATTTCATTAATAGAGACACAATTACATGAAAAAATGATACATATTTTTAAAAATGAATTAGATCTTTAACACCATACCACCAGGGTGCCAAATAAATGTATGCACATTTTCAGAGACGTTACCTATGTATTTATTACTTTTCTTTTTTTCTTTTTTTTTCTTTTTTTTTTTTTTTTTTTTGCTTTTCAGTATGCGGGTAGCTCCCTGGGAATCGAACCCAGGCCGCAGCGCTGACAGCACCAGCGCCGAAGCCTTAAGCCACTACACCACCAGGGAACTCCCTATTTATTACTTTTCAAAGTTGAATTGAATTATGGCAGCAAAGTGTAGTATGACATTTGTTCAAGAGGTGGCGTTAATGAAATGAGTGCTGGCATCACCATGCGACAGGCAGGACAGTCCCAGAAAATGGCAGAAGCACGGTTGTCATTCGAGGAGCGGAAGATCGTTTTGAAGTGGTCTTTGAAATTGGAGAACATTGAGTTTCCCCCACGTTCTCCTGATTTAACACCCCTTCACTTCTATCTGTGGGGACCTTAGAGGACGTGGGGGACCGTAGAAAATCAGCTACACTGGCGGGACTTCGGGGAGAAATTGAAACGCCATGCGCAGGGATACAGGGGACACTGTGGTCAACGCTGCCCAAGCCGTAGTTCACCATCATCAGAAGTGTCTGGGCACTGATGGTGACCACTGTGAGCACCGCTTGTGATTGCAGAGGTCACACGTGATTTGTCTTCATCCTTTGTTACTGGTATAATTGAGTATTACAATTTTAATACATGTTTTCCTTTCTTGAAATGTGTGTCCATTTCTTGGTACCCTCTGTACATCTGAGAAATGTGATTAGTGAAAAAGCAAATGAGCAAGTGAGGACAACCAGTGGAGCATACCATTTTGGGTCATCTGAGTGACTACTCTCCATTCAAGTTTTTTCAGATACTTTCACTGTCCTTGGTTCCATTTGTGTTTTGCATTCTTGTAGGAGAAGAGAACTCTAACAGGATTAATGTAAGCCACCTGAAAGTCCAATAAAGTCGCGGCATGGTGTGCTGGCACCTGTTTCTCTGAAGTTCGTGGAGATACAAGGGGAAGAATTCAGCGGTCACACAGAGAACATGGCGGTGTGCCCACCTTCATGTTTTTGAAGAGGAAATTTATTTCAGCATTTCTTACATTAAATACATGTTATTAATTTAATATTTTGGTTTTACCTTTGGGGGAATTTATTATGTTTTGTAACTGTACAAATTGAAGAACTTTATTTCTCTTTTTATATTAACATATTTAATTAAGATTATAATAAAAATATGTTTTCAGTGGGTGTCCATGAAGTTGTTTCTTCTAAAACGGGGACAGATTATTTTGTAATCACACTAATCATTCAGGGCAGCCGCTCAATTAAGCGCTAATTACCTGGTTGAGAGGTGACCACATCGCCCCAGCAGGGGGCTGAGGCTTAGGGAGGCTGGGCCGGACGGTTCACTGACAATCTGGTTAAGCTGGAATCACAGTTCCCGATTCCTGTTTCTGGATGGTTCTCAGAGCTGGCCAAAAGACATATTTGTATGGGATTTGGGAGGTAAACTTGTTTGCTCCTACAGTTTACTGTTTTTGCTATAGTATATTGTCTCAACAACAACAGGGGAGTTTTCTAGTATGTTTTTGTGCACACCTCCAAGGGGGGGGGACCCTCTGTCCCCCCGACTCAGCTCAGGAGGACGAGGAGGGGACGAGAGGGGAGGGACAGCGCGGCGGACGGCCACGGCCTTCGGTTACCTCCACGAGCCGGGTTACAGAGAGCAGCGCGCAGATCTGTCCCCACCCCCGCTAGCCTCCTCTTCGCCACGCTGACAGCGCCACCCGACTCGGTGCAGGGAGCCGCCCCTTCTCTGGCTTCTCTGGCTGAGAAGGCGGCCACGAGCATTAGTCATCCGATCCAAAATGTGACAAACGCTAGAAACTGGACAGAAAGTCACAAAGCACAGGGACTGTGGCGAGGCAAGCGGCAAGACCCAGGGAAGGAGTCAGGGCAGGGAACTAGGATGGCTACCGGGGGGCGGGCGGAGAAAGTGGGGGTGCTCTGTCTCCGGTACACGACACGTCCGGGGCTCCGCCTCACTTCTGACTGGGCACGTAGCCTCTGCGACGTTATCTCACATGACGGAGGCTTCCGCCTGGCGGGGGCGTCACAGCTTAGCGCCCACATAAACGCACCTTGTCCCCACGTGGAAGCTGGGAAATACCAGGTGCTCAATAAATATGTGCAAAACGTCAGCGCGGCTCTGGTCCATTTGTAAGGAGGCCGTCTGACACTTGGAAAGGGGGTTCCTTGATTGTTCCGTTAGAACCTCCTTAGACCCCAGCACCCAGTAAAGCACCCCCATTTCCGCTGGGAGACACCCGACCGGCTTCGCCTCCGTCGCCTTTACCTGCTTCCTTGCGAGACCTCACTTCTGCCCGAGCAGCGGAATTGCCTGTTTTCCGAGAGGGTTACGGCTTTCTGACTCCGGAATCTTCCCTGCTTCAATGTGCCACTTCCATTCAGGTTGGAGCCTGGCCCTGCTGCCTCTGATCGGAGCCGTGTGCAGGCAGGTGAAGCCCTGACTTAGGTCGCTGTGTCGTGTGTCTGAGGGCTCCCCCGCCCACGTCGTCAGGGGCGCTGCAGCGTGCTCCAATGGACAGTACGAGTACGGGCTGCACAATTAGAGGGCTGGGATTTGGGGGGCGAATCAGTGTCCATGTACCAGTTCACCTCACAGAGGTCACGTAGAGAAGACTCACGCTTCCCCGCCATGCAGCCACTACTCAGAACCTTTTTAAAGTCCTTCTGCCTTGGGACGTCCCCGCTGAGCGCCCAGCGACACTCTCCGATCTCCTGGATGGTCTGGAGTTGACCCCCCGATTGCCCACAGCAGCCGGCCCAAAGCTCTCCCGCACCTCCTCACGGTTGCCCTCGAGGGCCTCGCTTCCACCGCAGCCCCCCGAACCCCCTTTACGCGCCATCTCCTTCCCCTCCGCCGCGTCACAGAACACACTCGTCGTTCCTCACCTGGCGAGTCAAGGACCAACTGGGACGCGCACCAACTCGTCCTCAGGAAACTGGGCTCGCGACGTCACAGCTGGCGGTCGGGGAGCCCCCGCACCCTGCCTTCCTCTGTGCCCAGGAAAGAGCAAACGCTGCTCCAAAGCTCAAAGCCACACGGCTCCGTGTCATTGGGCCGAATCCTTCACGCTGGGAAGTCAGAACGCCCGAAGCACGTCCCTGATCGTCACACCCAAACCTGCCCTCCTGTGACCCTGCCTTTACCTCGGTGACTTGATGCCGCATTTCACCAGCCAGCGCCGGCCTCTCCCGCACCGTAAACGGCCAGTGGTCCGGGCCGCGTAGAAGCGTCCAGCCAGTCTGCCCCTTGGGGTGCACGGGCCGCGCCCTCCCGGGCTCCCGCCACCCTGAGGGCTCCGCTCACAGCTGCAGAACTGCCCTCCGTGCCCCCCCAGGACGGGACGGCCTCCCCGGAATGAGTCACCCACGGGGGTCGGTTCAGCTCCACGTTCTCCAGGGTGTCCGCCCGCCCAGGACCTCTGGACAGCCTGGCTCATTGATCCGCTGTGCAGCCAGGCGAAGTCCGACCCTTGTCAATAATTCAGACCGCTTTGATGTCACTTGTATCACTTCCTGTCTGCAAGTCATTGACCCAGAAAAGGCAAACACCTGAGCTGCACGTGTATGCGCCGGACAAAGCATACACCCATATGACCACGACCCGGTGAGGAGGTAGGACATTCCATCATTCCAGAAAGTTCCCTCATGTGTCTTTCCAATCAACGCCTATGCCACCAGCCAACCTCGCCAACGCCCCAGCTCAGGACGACCCCGCCCGACTTCCTATCCTTCCGGTGTATGTGCTGGCTCCCATCTCTGACAGCCGCGGAGAGAGCAGCGGCGACCGGGGCCGCCCCACGTCTGAGCCCCCTGCACACAGGGGACAGTCAGTAGGCACCCGGCCCGCCCAGGGCAGTCGTGGTTGGCACCCGCGGCCCGTGCTCCCCGCCCAGCTGGCCTGCCGCCCCAGGCCTTCCTCCCACGGCGGAAAGTGAGGCAGGGCCGCATGTCCGCGGCCGGCAGCCGGCCCTGAACCTCCCGCCCGAATGCACCGGCGCAGACAGCAACGGGCACAGGGCGCCACGGCAGTGAGCTAACGGGGCAGCACTGCGAGGGCGCTGAGAGCTGCGCCCGCAGCAGATACGGGGCCCCTGCCAGTGTGACGAGACCCGCGGCTGAACCGGAAGACGTGAACACAGAGTCCCCTAACGTCACCACCAGAACGTCCAGAAAATAACCGGAAAGCAAACGTCAGGACAGCACCACCCGAGTGAGAAAACGCGCTCGGCCGATGCCGACATCACGACGCAGCGGAGGTCAGAGGCGTGTCACCAGGACTCCGCAGCAGCCACCACGGAAACACCTCAGCGAGCATCCCCGTGAGACAGATGAAACATCTCCACAAAGAAACTGAAGTTACAAAAGAGCCTCAAGGGTCTGCTCTAACAGCCTCTGTGGGACGAGAGACCAGGTATCCCCTGTGGATCGCAGGGTCACACGTCTGACAGAGGGGCCAAGGCCATGCGCGTGCAGGAGCACGCCCGTCGGGCAGAGAGGCTTTCTTGCCAGGGCACAGGGGACAGGGTGACAGGGGACAGGGGACAGGGGACGGGGTGAAAGCCACCCCCCCCCCCGTCCAGGTGGCAGACGGGGGAGAACAGGCTCGGCCCGCAGCGTGTGCTGCCTCCTTTCCACAGCGCGCTTCCCTGGACTTTTCGCACACCGGGACCCACCGAGAGACGAGGGTGTCAGGTCTGAGGGCCTGATCTGCCCCTGGGTGACACGCGGTGTTTGTACCGGAGCTGAGTGGCCTCCAAACTGCACGTGACACTGAGAGCAAGGTCCTCCGGGAGTGGGGAGGTCAGGAAGGCCAAGCGTCTGAGGGCCACAGAAATGCCAGACGAGTGTCACATCAGATCTCGGATTGGTCACAGCCACTCACAGCTTGACGCGAAATCCCACGAAGACAGAACTCGGGGAAGTTCCGTGTGGCTTCCTTTGTACGTCCCAGCTTGGTGGCCTGCTTGTTTTCTGATTTTTAAAATCCCCTTTTAGAACTACAGGTGAGAATGTGCCATAATTACACCGATTACTTCAAGAGTATATGTTAGCTCTTTATATTTATATTGTCAAAGCCCTCAGATGTTCACAATTTTATAAATAAGCCAGAATATATGCACATTTATTTTCTTAGATAGCTGCCAACATAACTATGAGATATTGATTGAATTATTTGTTGTCATTAATGGCATGCTAATGAACGCATTTAATTTGAAATGAACTCTACTAAAATTTAGAATTGTTTTCTTCACCAGGCTCCTAACGATTAAAGGTGAAATTATTTCAGTCATAATGAACCTGGAGCGATTCTGTTTCTGCTGATGGCTGTCACTCTGCTGTTTCGTTCCGAAAATATTCTCCTGTTTGCATCATTTCCCATTCCCAACCTAGACAAAGATTTTGGAGGGAAATAGCCTTCACGTTTTGATTGCATTTCACTTGGTTTTAGGTATGACCAAATTCAGAAATGGGAGTCTAACAAAACTTAATCAGAATTCTAAAATGTTGAACAATAAGTTTTATCTATTTATTTATTTGTTATCAGTTCATTTCCCTGTGCAAAAAATCTGCTTGGAAAGTCTATTTATAGAAGCATTTGGAGATATTTTTTCTTCTCAAACTAGAAAGATAGATTTTACATTTATCATTTTACTGAGATTAGTCAAGGTTGAATTTCCCTAGTTTAAATAAGCTACTCCTTTATTTTTAACTGCGCATCCTAAAATTGAATTACAGTCCACTTTGCTTTTGGGTTATCTTAATGCCACGTTTAAAAACCTAAACTCCTACGCAGAGCTTTGGTTACGTAGGCCTGGCAGCCTGCAAGTACAAGCTTCACTGAGACCGAGCGTCATATTACGGCTTAACGCGACACGTACACTGTCTCTGCTATGCCACCAAAGGCCAGCGTCACCGGCGCTGACGACATCTCAGCTGTCTGAACGTAAAACTTCGACCAGGTTAAGTGGTTTCAAAAGCTCCACGAGCCACACGAAGCTGTTTCGTGTTGGAGTTGGGGGGATGGTACGTGCCACGAGGTAAGTCAGCGCTATTCCGGGGGACTGAAGGAGGTGACGGCGGTGACCCACACAATTCGGTAAGACGCTGAGCTCTTCTTCCATGTCGCTCTGCCGTGGTCCAACGCACCTCAGAGTTGGGGGGACGTGATGATGGCTCACCCCGCGTTTCTCCGGGTTCGCCGTGGGCTTCTGAACCACCGGGGTGACAAGCAAACGCACGTGGTCGGGTTCCCCTGCAGGGCTGGGTGGGACCCGAGACCGAACGTCTCTAACCACTTCCCATGCGACGCTGATGCTTCTGGGTGGGCCAGGGGACACACTGTAGAGCACTTAGTGTGACCGCGGACACCGGTCCTGAGATGATCACGCTCACGGGGAGTCCTCAGTACGGTCCCGCCGGCTGCTAACACGAGCGGCGCTCAGAGCCGGCGGGGACCCAGGGACCTGAATGCGGGGGACAGTAGCTGCCCTCCGCGTGGACCTTCCTGGAGCGGGCAGCTGCCAGGACGGGCACGGCCCACAGGGACAGAGCCGCCTTGGCTGCCGGGACGGGCACGGACCACGGGGACAGAGCCGCCCTCCCACCTCCCAGGCTGGCGGCTGCCCTTGTCCCCGGCCGGCCGTAAGGGGAGGGTTTGCGTTTTGGCGTCGATGAATTCAGGGGAAATTCAAGTGGAGAGACGAGGCAAACGAGAGGACGTCCCGTCGTCAGAGCCCCGTGTGGCACAGAGCGGTGGCGGCCAGCCCCGGGGACAGCAGAGCGTGAGATCCAGGAAGGTGTGCTCCACGTCCTCTGGTCCCGCCACCACATCACGGCGTCGGTGTAGAGACACAACAGAATCAACGAGCCGGAGCCGATGGACGCGTTAAACCCTGAATTCTAGAAGGTTAGATGGAGGGACACCGTCTAATAGTTGAGAACGCTGTGAGGAATAGGGTGCAGCCTCGCCGCTCCGCGAAGAGAGGGGTTCCGCGATGGTACAGGTGACAGTGACGGCACGCGTGACGGGACACATGATGGGACACGTGACAGGACACGTGATGGGACGCGTGACAGGATGCACGATGGACGCACGACAGGACGCGTGACGGGAGGGCGAGTTCGGAGCCGCGCCCCGGAGGACCGGAGGAGCCGGGGCCGCGCAGGAGACGCACTCAGATGAGAGGCACGAACGCGGCTGTAGGGGACGGCGTAACCGACGTGACGGTCGGTGAATCGGGCCCCGAGTTACGGAAGGCCGAACATCGGGTCGAGATTTCTAAAAACGAGTCGGAGCTGTGTAGGTGGAGACACAGGCCAGGTCATGCATGTTGGAGGGGACAGCACCCGGAAAATGGTCACGGTGACCCACAGGAGGATTAGACGTCATTCGTCACAACAAAAGCAACGACAATACAAGGGCTGTCCCGAAAGAACCCAGCCTAGGTGCCTCTGTGCTGCACGCCACATGGCTGGACACTTTCTGGACAGCCCTCGTGTGTGTGTCTGTGTGTGTGCGTGTCTGTGTGTCTGTGTGTGTCTGTGTGTGTGTGTCTGTGAGTGTGTGTGTGTCTGTGTGTCTGTGTGTGTGCGTGTCTGTGTGTCTGTGTGTGTCTGTGTGTGTGTGTCTGTGAGTGTGTGTATGTGTGTGCGTGTGTGTGTGTGTGTCTGTGTGTGTCTGTGCGTGTGTGTGTGTGTGTGTGTGTCCCTTGATTAAATTGGAATGTTGTTGTGGTTACTAGTCACACCTACCTTGAATTACTGGGCACACAATCGCCCAGTAGGCTGGGTTACCCTACTCCAAGCCCGTACCCGTAAGAGTGAGTGCAGCTAAGCAAAATCACAACCTTGATGACGTGTCCCACCTTAGAGTGACAGGCACACAGTTCTAGTGATTCCTTGGCAGGTCCTGGTGGTCCTAGGACAGTCCCCAAGTCACTACTTCTACTGACTGACACGGGGCTCCCACATCGTCCCATCTCTCGTCCCATGTCCTCACTTACCACCTCGCTGACAACACAGCGAGATTGGGGGTCCGCCTTACTTTCCCAGCGCTGAACCTAGGACTGTCACGGACTGGAAGTCTGTGTCCCCCACGTTCACAAGTCAGATCCCCACGCCCAGTGGGGTGGTGGGAGGAGGTGGGGCCTGTGGGAGTGGTTGGGTCGCGTCTTCATGAATGGGACGAGTGTCCTCAGGAAAGGGGCCCCGGGGGCTCCCGTGTCCCTCTGCGTGTGAGGGCACAGCGACAGGAGGGCCGTCTGTGAGCCAGGGAGCAGGTCCTCACCACGTCCCAGACCTGCCACCTCCTCGATCGTGGCCTTGCACCTCCCGGAAATCAATCTCTGCTGCGTCGGCGCAACACCCTCCGGCAGTTTCCACCGTAGCCGCGCCGCCCTGGCGGCCGGGGAGCCGACGGAGCGCGGGGCTGCGGGCCGGCCCGCCGGGGTGCACGGCGTGAGCGCCGCCCGGAGCGCGCTTCCCAGCGAGCCTGTCAGCGTGTGCCGCGTCGTGGGGTGGGCAAACGGCTCGGACCCAAGTCCCAGCCCCTCGGTTTTCCTGCCGTAAGCAATGTTTTCCAAATCTTAAAAAAGAAACGTATTCCACTGATCGCTACTCACAGAACAACAAAATATCAGCGTGTTTTGTTAGTTTTTTTAACGTGTTTCACTTTGATGCGGGGAGGTGCTCCGCTAGAAGAAAATCTTCATTGTTTCTTGAGATGGTGGATCAAAGAGGTACTTAGTGCCCAATTCGGACGTGCTCTGAGTGACAAGTAATCAAAAATGCCACGGGAAATTAGTCCAAAAGTAACGGAGAGCATAAAAAGATACGCATTGCTGGAAGTCTTCTTTCTCATGTTGACGACAGGGCCGGGAGGTGGTCCAGCGCATGTAACAAACTCCCGCAGGACCAGGAGAAAACCTGACACGCGGGCGTCACGCTCCAGCCCAGCTTAAACAAAGCCACCAAACTTGCCACGGCGAACGACGCAAAGACAACGTGGCGGGGACGCGTTTCACCCTGGACCGTGTGCCATGCACCAGCCCCCGGGGAAGCCAGGACGACACGGAAATACGGGCTCCCCTTCCACTGCGGCTCCGTTCTACTCCAGTGACGGGCCCCGAACAAGTGACGACCTGGCAGGCAAGACCAAGGACACTGCCGTCCCTTTATTTTGCAAGTCTCCTGGCTGCTCCAAACACTAGACTCAGAGGTTAGTGGCTCGCGGCCCTGCCGCTCGTCTACGTGCGCAGAGGGGCAGCTCCCAGGAACGGAAACAGGGATCGGTGTGCAGGGAGGGACCCCTGGGGTCCAACGCTAACAAGCCATCAAGTGGCTACAAAGCTGAAAGCCGGTGGGCCTGGGGCAGAGAAGAAGAAAGCATGCGGAGGAGGAAGAGGAGCAGCACTGCCCTGAGTGGGGTCCACTCAAAACTGAAGCCGCCGGCGTTTCACAGCACAACCGAGTCCCGAGCAGGAAAGTGCTCTCAGGAGGAAAACGCTTCAGCCTCCTGAGAAATGTCCTAGAGGAACTGTCACTTCCCCATTCCAAGAAGCGTGCTCCAGGAAAGGCCTGGGCCTAGGACGGCCTGTCTGTGCCCCTCGTGTGCTGCTCGCACGCCCAGGCGTCCCCACGCGTCACTGCAAGCCGCGGCTCCCCCGTAAGTCACCGGCTTCCAGGGGCGCTGACGCCCGGAAACGTGCGCCCGGCCCCCTGCCGGTGTGACACACGCCCCGAGCCCCCCGGCCCGCCCCGAGCCCCCCGGCCCGCCCTCACCGACGTCACGCGGGTCTGCCCGGGGGCCTGATACCCCGCAGCCATCACAGGAGAAATGCCACTGGGGGTGTCACAGGCGGTCGCTACCAGTAGCCACGACTCCCCCATAAATAGCGGCGAGAGTGTCATCCTTGTAAAGGGCTCTGCCGTGCCTTTGTGTGCACGCCGACTCAGGTTAGAGTCCTGGACACTTGGTCACAAGGAAAAGCGTGAAACACTGCTCAGAGCCGTCGTCTGAGATGAGAAGGCAGCATTATAACACGTGACAGTGACAAGGAAGCGTATCGCCCTGTGGGCCATGGTGGCAGGAGTCGTCATGACGCCCCCGCAGCCCTGTGCCTGCGTGTGTCTGAGGTGCGGTTCACGCCGACGGGAGAACATGCTGGATCTCTGAATGGGATGATGTCACGGTAGCTGTTAAGGAAGAATGACAATGCCCATGCCATTTTACAGTCTACATGAAATCCTAAATGCCCAACGTGACAGTATTAGGAGGTAGGACCCTGGGGAGGAGACTGGGTCACAAGGGCAGAGCCTTCCTGAATGGGATTAGCATTCTTTTTGGGGGAGGGTAGTTCCCTGGCTGGGAATGGGATCAGCATTCCTGTGAAAAGCTGGCCCAGAGAGCTGCCCGGATTCTCGTGCCATGGGAGGTCACATCACGAAGAGGGCTCTCTCTGAACCAGGGAAAGCAATGCCAGGAGAGTAAGAAGACGTGCCACAAACTGGGAGAAAATACTTGCAAAGAGACACCCGATAAAGGACTGGCACCCAACATATGCAAAGAGCTCTAGAATTCAGTAATAAGAAAGCAAACCAACAACCTGGATGGGCCAAACCTTCATAGACACCTCACCAATAAAGACACAGATGGCAGATATGCACATGGAAAGATGCTCCACATCACATGTCATCGGAAAAATGCAAATTAAATCCATAATGAGATGCCATTACACACCTACTAGAGGGGCCTAAATCTAGAATTCTGACAACACCAAGTGCTGACGAGGCTGTGGAGCAACAGGACCTCCCACCCATGGCCGGGCATGCGACATGGCGGAGCCACTTTGGAAAACAGTTTGTGGTTTCTCACAAAACTGAACACACTCTGAGCAGATGATCCAGCAGTTGTGCTTCTGTGTACTTACTTAAAGGAACTGAAAACACATTCACACAAAAACCTACACACAGATGTTCACAGCAGCTTTATTCATAATCAAAACTTGGAAGCAACCAAGATGTCCGTCAGCAGGTGGATGGCTAAGTAAACCACGGTCTATCCGGACAACGTAACACTATTCAGTGCTAAAGAGAGAGGCGCTACTAAGCCCCGAAGACATGGAGGAACTGTACAGACAAATCTCTCAGTAGAAGAAACCACCTGAAAAAGTTACAGAGTATTCCGGCCACACTATAGAGGCGGTGAAACCACCAGCGGTTGCCAGGGTTGGGGGTAGGGAGGGAAGACTAGACAGAGGACAGAGGACTTTTAGGTGGCAAAAATACTCTATGTGATACTCCAAGGATGTTCACATGTCATCATCCATGTGTCCAAACACACAGAAAGTACACCGCCAAGAGTGACCGAGGTAAACTATGGACTTGGGCTGATTATGACATGTCACTGTAGCTTCAATGACAATGACTCAGTTGCAACAGAGTTGTCACTCTGGTGAGTGGCGTGGATAAGCAGGGCTTCGTGTGCTTGGGCAGAGGACACGTGGCAAATGTCGGTACCATCTGCTAGATTTTGCTGTGAACCCTCACAGTTCTCTAAAAAGACAGAGTCTTGAAAAAATGCAAGTTGACAGAATTTTGCCCCATTCCCGTCTTGACATTTTGCAACTGATCTGCCATAACACAACACCGAATGACATCGGGCACGTGTCAGGAAACACCGTGTCACGTAACACCGTGTCGCGTTCACGCTAACGTACGAACAGAGAGCAGAAGCCAAGGCGTGCCTTACACATCAGAAAGTGTGTCACGCTGACGGGCCGGACACGACAGGAGGCTTCCTTTTGGCAAAAGACCTCTGCTCGGCAGGGGCTGCTTTTCCCCAGTAAGGACCCGGGGGGCATAAACTTCTTGACTTTAGGGGCACAGTTAAATCAGTCCTGCGGAAGCTGGAGTAACGCCCAGCTGACTGACTAGGCTGTGACTCTGAATGAAACAAAACGTACGTGAAAATCTATTGCAACCCGCCACATAAGTGTCAGTTTCTTGGCTGTCTCTATTGTTTGGGGTTGTTAAAGAAAGTTTTCATACCAAAAGAAAGGTGAGGACATTTTCTCAAATTTTGATCTCTACAGACTTAGTACATGAGTGAGACCCTTAGGGATATTAGCTTATTGTTGAAAATATCCATTTGCCTTCGACCTCAAGAGGGAGAAAAACATTACGGGCTTCGTGAAAAATATGTGTGATCAAATGTGCTTTTTATTAAATATCCAATCAAGTGTGTTAAAAATGTCCGAAGTGATGGATGGCAAACACTCCAATTAACCACAAGCTATAGAGAGTCACTAATTTGGCTCCACGTACAAATGAAATAAAACGCTGACAAAAACGTGCACATTCCTGTCCCTAATGTTCACACAGAAACGTACTTTGCTGTCTAACGGGGACTAGGAAAGAACAGTGTCCACAAAGGCAGTTAGTTACCCACAAAGGTATCTTAGTGCCTCACCACTGACTGCCAGCGCTGACGTCCTCTGAGCTGGACAACCCCTAAACTACTGCAGAAAACGATCATTCTAGGACTTGGGTTAAAGAAGAACGAATGGACATTTCACCAAGGAAGACGTACGACAGGTATTTAAGAGGTGCTCAAGTCACTAACCATCAGGGAAGTACAAATCCAAACCCCCACGAGATAGCACCCACACCCGTGAGATCGGCTGTCATCAACAAGACAAGGACAACCAGTGCCGGCAGCCATGCTGAGACACGAGGCCCCGTACACTGCTGGTGGGGGTGTAAATTGGGGCGGCCTCTACGTAAGACGATAGGAAAGTTCCTCAAAATATTAAAAGTGGGAGGGAGTTCCCTGATGGTGTAGTGGCTTAAGGCTTCGGCGTTGGCGCTGTCAGCGCTGCGGCCTGGGTTCGATTCCCAGTCAGGGAGCTACCCACATACCAAAAAGCAAAAAAAAAAAAAAAAAACAAAAAGAAACAAAAAAAAACAAAATATTAAAACTGGGGCTTCCATGGCATCCAGCAGTCCCACATGTGGATATTTTCCCCAAAGGAAAGGAAATCGAGATCTCGAAGAGACAGCTGCACTCCCAGGGTCACTGCAGCAGTATTCACGGTGGCCAAGATGTGGGTGGCTAGGGACAATGTGCTACAGGCACACGGAATGGAATATCACTCAGCCTTGAAACAGGAGGGAAATCCCGGCATTTGTGGCAACGCGGGCAGACCCGGAGGCCATTCCACTAAGTGAAATAAG